>NW_021011561.1:852810-881048 GCF_003987935.1 Bombyx mandarina | reverse complement strand
AAATTATTATTTATTAATTTTTTAATATTACATTATTTTTTTTAAATATGAGTTTTTTACAATGAGTATTATAACGTAACAATTACTACAATATTGAAATGCCCGGAGCGAGCAACTCATTCCCACTTTGTGCAATCTTCTAGATAATCATTGACTTTATAGTAAGCTTTTATTGCACAGATGCTCTTTAATAGTTTTCATAAACCTATGTATATGTAGGTTCTGAACATCTTGTGGGATTTTGTTGTACAGGCGCACAGACAAACACCCGAATGAATTTCGTATCTTATGTAACCTACTCATCGGCACAACAAGCTTGTGTTTGTTCCTAGTATTTCTATTATGTATGTCTGACTTTTTAGGAAACTCCTCAATATGTTTACGAACATACATCAAATTTTCAAATTCATTTTCAATTATAGTGAATCTCAGATTAATGTCTGTGGCTATCAAAGTTTGCTATCATCAAATTATAGAAAATGTTGCTTAGATATTTGTTGCATAAAACATGCCCGAAATTAATTCAAGATATTTTTCCTCTCGAAAAGATTTTTCCATAAAAGTGAATGTTTTAGGAGAGGGCCGTGAATACTAATAAATTTCAAATGATCCTTACCGGGCGCTGCCCGAAATGGAGCCTCCGATAAAATATAATTTAATTTTCTGTTTCATAAGGCAATTATTATTTTCATATTTTTTGAGACTTTTTGTCATTACTTTAAGCTGGATGACGTTGTTAAAAATGTCAATTATTTGTCAATAGCCTATTGGGATTAATTCTGTACACACTATCTCGTAGATACTTAACATTAAAAAAATGTAAACAAGTTTAATTAGGAGCACATGAGAGACCTGAATGTAAAAAAAAAAACAAAAAATCATTAAAGTAGGTAGGTATTAAAGTAGTAATTAATGGGCCAATTCAAATTTTTTTTTTGGTATGCCGCACTTGTATTAACTGTTATTAATAATTTACGAAACTTTATTTATAATAAATATTAGAATTAAAAAAGTAAAAAACAAAAAAAAAGTAAAGATTTCATATTAAAATTTTAATGGAAGATAAAAACAAACAAGAAAAAAACAGAAAAACGAATTGATGGGAGAAAGTCGATAAATAGTTTTGGCGAAATCTGTGATCTATACTTTATACTTTAATATTATAAAGAGGAAAGATTTGTTTGTTTGTTTGTTTCGAATAGGCTCCGAAACTACTGGACCGATTTGAAAAATTCTTTTTCCATTAGAAGCCGACATTGTCCCTGATGAACATAGGCTACTTTTTTTTAAATTTTTTTTTATTTTATTTTTTTGGTTTCATGTGTGTTTTAATGTTTCCGAAGCGAAGCGAGGGCGGGTCGCTAGTTATATTATATAAGTATAATAGTATTTGACAACCATAATAATGTTTAAACTTTAAATTTCAATTGATTAGAGTCGAATTTCGACTACTAGTATTCCATAAATACAGCAATCTTTTGATCTAGTTGATGCTTTTGTCTTATTTATTTTGATTGTTTACAAACACCTGGTGAAATCTAACCGTTCCTTCATTATGAGAAAATTCAATTATAGAAATGCTTGGCGGGCCGCGTGTTGCTCATCCTTGCTCTAAACTAAATACTTCGTTTAGTGATCGGCCACAATGGTCCCCCATACACAACGCGCCCCCTCGCCGCGGGGATCATGCGGAGACTCGACCCCCTCCCAAAAAAAGGTTCTACTGAATACACGAAAAATTTATGTTTTCCAATTTTACATATAAATCTATTGAGATAAGATTTATTTCGCTGTCCAAAAAGTTTGTCACACGAATTGTCTCTCTTGATTTATGTTCGAAGAGACGTGTTTGAAGGCGATTCGAGGGAAAGCATTGAAAAAATTATGTGGAAAAATCAGCTGGTTAGTAATTATTTTTCATGACCTTGTTTATGATACATGTTGGAGAGGGGGGACTTCCTAACAAAACCTTATATTTTGTAGGACAAATATTTTTTCACGTTATTTAGACAATTATCACGATAATTGACAAAGAAAAATTCGGTTAGTAATAAATTTTTAAAATTCGTCAAATCAACATATTTTATCCTTGCTACCCCTAGTAAGCTACCACTTACCAACGTTACGGTAAGGAAAAAAGTTGGGCGTCTAGTCAAAAGGAAGCTACTCACGAAAAATCAGCTTGTTAGTAGTAAATGATGAAACGTGTACCAGGGATCCTGTACTATTAGGCCGTCAGCGCAAAAGTGGCCTAAGCTTACCATAGTTAGTATGGAGTTAATGAGGTTCGAAATTACTTTTACACTGCTTCGTAGGCAAAAACAATACGCGCTAAAATGATGTTTACACATAGATCTGTTATCTATGGATGAAACTAGGGATAGGCCGATTTTGTATCAACATTTATTATGTTTTAAATAAATTGCAACACATAAGCCCGAATATGAATTGTGGGTTAGGCCACTTTTGCGCTGACTACCTCAATATCACTACATAGTATAAAACAAAGTCGCTTTCTCTGTCCCTATATCCTTATGTATGCTTAAATCTTTAAAACTACGCAACGGATTTTGATGCGGTTTTTCTAATAGATAAAGTGATTGAAGAGGAAGGTTTATATGTATAATAATAACATTCATTAAATAGTGGAGAAATCAATAATAAATTACAGTTTCTGAAGTGAAGCGAGGGCGGGTCGTTAGTACGCGATAAAAATTTGCTTCATCGTTAGATATTCTGGTTCCGCAGACTAAAACATTGATTAAAAGATAATGCTTGTTTCATTTATTTCTTAGTCATAGAAGTCTAAGCTACTAGATGAAAGCGTCAAAGATAATTTGTGCTTTTATTACAAAATAACGCTTTCAGCAATCTACGCTCTATTCGAGTTAATTACTAAGATCTACCAATGATAAACGTAATAACAGACAAGTAATGGCTCGTATATAGAGCGACGCTCGAGGATAATAACCCCTCGCTTTTAATCATACGTAACAATGAGACAAACGGTCGCCATTGTTGCAGCGAAATTTTATTACGGACTTAAAAGCGTTTTTTTTCGAACGGAAAACATGCTAATTGAATTACTTTGGATTTGAAATGGGCTTTCGTTTTATTGTAATTATTCTGGTGGACAATACGCGGCAAAATTATGGGTTTTTGGAACGAAGTTCCTTATGGGACGATGCGGAGGGGTACCCTAACCGGGAAAAAACGTCCGTAACGTAAGATTTTTATTAGTAATGCACACAGTGTACGACTTAACTTTGTAATAACCTACAAAAAAAACCATATATTTATTATGTATTTTTTATAAATCATCGTGAATAAAATAAAGTTGATAACTTTGTAAAGTTTTTTTTTTTATTAATAAAAAAATCATAATAAAAAATGTATACCCGAATAATTATCTTCTTTATACCTCGAATAGAACTTAAAATTAATATTTTATAATAAGGAACTTCGTTCCTATCCGGTGTTCCGCGACACCACACATCTTTTTTTCACTTTTCCAATAGCAAGGGCACACTTTGTTTCTGCTATACAGAACGACTGGATTCTGTATGGACAGTTTAAGATACGTAATGTAGGAACTAGATACGTTCCTATATTATCTATCATTATGTACATACCAACGCTTGAAAGGCAAACGTGACTAAGCGACAATAACTGCTTTGTACATAAATGATAGGCAATAACCGTATTCGATGGGCAAGAAAATATATACATATTTCTAGGTCTATTAAAATCATTTCAATCCTACAGCTAGATTCGTTAAAATAGATATTTTTTTCAGGTATTTTCAATTTTAAATTAGTCTACTGTAAAGTTCAAGCCTTGTCGCTTAGTCGTGTTTGCCTTCCAAGCGTCGATATAGCTACGTCAGTCTCAGGATTTTCGGGCTGTCGATAGCACGTTAGGTAAACCGAATATATGTTAATCACTTAGCTGAACACATGTCTAATTAATCCTTACGCGATATTGAGACTCAACATTATAGAATTGTCTCTCCTCATTGGTGTTCTTAGAGGGTTATGAAATGTATTTCTTTAAAGGTAATTTGCAAAGAATCCTTGGTACTGAGCAGCGGCTACGCCATGACTTTGGGCCAAACTCAATGTTGGATCAGCGAAAACAGTTTATATATTCCCTCAATCAGTGCGTGATCTATAGTTAGCTTGTCATCTCTCTTAGCCCCAAATCGCGTTACGTTACGTGACGTTTTGACTGACTCGATGGTGAAGTAGTTAGCGCCTTTAGCTTCTGGGCTAAAGATCGCGGGTTCGACTCCCGCATCGGGCAAACATTTGTGTGATGAAAGAATTTGTTTGAGCTTTGTCTGTGTGTTTAATATGTGCTATATGTCTATATTTGAACTTATTTAAGTGCGTGTTTAATTTTATTTTTTATTGCATAGATGGGTGGACGAGCTCACAGCCCGCTTGGCGTTAAGTGGTTACCGGAGCCCATAGAAATCTACGAAGTAAACGCCGCCACCCACCTTGAGATATGAGTTTTAAGGTCTCAGTATAGTTACAACGGCTGCCCCACCCTTCAAACCGAAACGCATTACTGCTTCACGGCACCTACCCGTACGGACTCACAAGAGGTATTTAAGTTTCTTGTTCCTTGTGACTTGTCCCTCCGTTTTTATTATTAATTTGTGATGAGGTCTCGTGCAGACTTTTCTAAGGTTCTCTTTTTTCTAGAAAAGCATCTCATTTTACGTTTACCTTGGCGAGCCAATATTATTTTCAGTTTATTGCAAATATATTCTTTATTCTTTCTTTTTGACTTCGTGTGCTGCTATTGAAAATCGCGAAAACTATCCACGTAACCACTTATAGTTTTTACAATCTTACCTGTCACTAGATACGATTATGAGCTGCGTGTTGGCGTATTTCGCACGCCGCTTGCGTACTGCTGACAGCGCCGCGCAGAGGCTCGGAGCGAACGTCCGACATGGGGGACACTGGAACCAAACGTGCTTTCAGAATTCCTCAATTATTTATCACTAAGGGATCTTATGACCCGGTAACTAAGACCTTTAAGTCATTACTGGTGGTAGGACCTCTTGTGAGTCCGCGCGGGTAGGTACCACCGCCCCTGCCTATTTCTGCCATGAAGCAGTAATGCGTTTCAGTTTGAAGGGTGGGGTAGCCGTTGTAACTATACTTGAGACCTTAGAACTTATATCTCAAGGTGTGTGACGCGTTTACATTGTAGATGTCTATGGGCTCCAGTAACCACTTAACACCAGGTGGGCTGTGAGCTGGTCCACCCACTAGAGCAATAAAATAAATAAATAACGGGCATCCAACTCTTCAAGCGGAGCACACGACTGCTTCGAGCCAGAAATAAGGAGGACAGTACAAACCCGTGCATACAAAGCTGTCTATCTAACATCAACAAGGTACTGTCATTCATAATGTCTAATTGTATATTTATTTATTTACAATTAGATATCGGTGGTCTTAATAACGCCAAATCGATTGACCGATCTAAGATTAACCTGATGGTTGTTAGAATTAAAATATATAAAAACTCACCCAATGAGCAGCAAAATAGAATACTCTCAAGGCATCTCCAGGCAGATCCTCGTACAGCTTCGTCTCCCCTTCACCTTGAAGCTGAATTCCTCTGAGGACTTCCGTTAAAGGTGGAGCAGGCCATGGAAACCTTTCGCCCAGCGGATCTTCCAACAGAGCGTCTCTTACTGGTCTCCCGCGTATGACTAGAGTGGGTACTCCTACTGCTATGCTGTATTTTTGGGTCAGACGGCGCTGGAAGAGAAGGAGGCTAGATTTACTAAAACCATCACATTATCGAAAGACGTTGAAAGCTGAACGCAGCAATGTGTTCAATATAACATTAATAACAGGACAATAACACTGTCTTGGGATCTGGCTGCTTATTCGAGTGCATGGTTTCATATTTAATTTACTATTTTCTGATAATGTTTGTAAAATTCGGGAAGTTACTTACTCTGTAATTTATAAAAAATATATCGAGTTAGGTACTTTAATGTTATTACATGTTTTTAATCTATTGACCCACTTTCGAGAACAACTTTTTTTGTTTTTACAACCAAAAGGATCTTTCTAGCAGCTTATTCGAGTACGTGGTTTTATATTGAATTTACTATTTTTTAATAATGTTTGTGAAATTCGGGAAGTTACTTACTATGTAATTTATAAAAAATATATCGAGTTACTTTAATATTATTACATGTTGTTAATCTATTGACCCACTGTCGAGAGCAACTTTTTTGTTTTTTCAACCAAAAACCAAAACATGTCCCTACTTACACATATATTTCTAGAAACGAAATTATTTCCATAATTTCTTGGGAATATCCTGAATGACGAACCAATTTCTATTCTATTATTAGTTCGTTCAATTAATAAATAATCGACAAGTCTCACACACGACGTCAACACAATCGACACGTCACACGACACAACCAAAACATGCCTCTACTAAGGGCCTATGCACACCAGGTTTTTTAAACGCGCCGTCGACGCGCGTTTGTAGCGATACAGACGCGATACGCAAGCAAGTCAGACGCAGCCTGTAGACCTTTGCACACCTGTATAAATTCAAATACGCGTTTGTATCGATACAGACAACAAACCGCCCTGTAGGATAAAAGCGCTCAAAAAACGTGGTGTGCACAGGCCCTTAGAGTCACGGATATTTCTGGAAGCGAAATCATCTCTTATATTTCCGGAGATTATCCTAAATAACGAACCAATTTCTATTATATTATTAGTGCGTTAAATTAATAATCGACGCAGTCTGGAATTACGAAATATAATTGTAGTAGTATCACAGTGAGTTTCCTATCTGTGTGTATTTTAGTGAACAAAGATCAAACAGAAAACGAGGCACTTGAAAAAAATACCGCGCTGTGCGACGCGACGCTTGTTTGACAATTATCGGTCGCTTGTGTCGGTACCGGTAACAGGGCTGGCAACTACGGCAACTTCCTTGAAACGAACTATAAATCTATATTAAATTAATACGTGAAGCAAAAACTTTGAACTCCTTTTTACGAAAATCGCGCAGACGGAGGAGTATAAAATTTCCCACACTTATACGAGAGTCTAGAGGAACGTAGAATGCTAATATTTTTATTATGCGTAAAAATACAGTAAATCAATTGAAAAAAACATTACACACACTATTATGTATTTTTGACGATATAAACTATTTCATATAAACAGAAGGATTTCATGGTATGTTGAGGTCTAGTATTTGTTCGACTTGGAACAGGATCGTGGCTTCCTCTTCATCAATCTTCCGAAGATTTAAACGTAATCTAATGCTATTCAAAATAAACAGGCTTCATAAACAATTCCATATAACACCAAACTAGCCATCGACCGGTGTGCTTAGTGCGAGTTTTTTAACGTTCTCGATAGCGTAAAAGTTAATTCAAATTTGTATGGAGTTGGAACGTTTGCCTACGTTTGCCGCTAGGGGCGCTGTTCCAACTGCCTACAAATTTGAGTTAACTTTTACGCGATCGATACGTTAAAAAACCCGCACTAAGTATACAGACTATTAAGAGCAATAAAAAACATCATACTGTGAGAAAACCAAAACACCCTGTATATATTAGAATATTCTGTATCGTGTCACATCCTTATCGCCGGAACTTGCTCTAACTCAGCCACTGAACTTGTTTATTTTTATCCTGCCCACGTTCAAACATGACACTAATGTGTCCACGCACTCAGCTAACTTAAGTTCAGTTCAAATAATATATTGTGGATGTGGTATGTATTGTGCCGTGTCTGGTATTTCTCTAGCGCTACGGACACCTTTACGGATGGATGAGGTTTTCATTGCGATGCCTCCAAGCTTAGCCAGAGGGGACTATATGAGGGGTAGCAGATAAGGGCGTGGTCAGTTAATTTGCAACTTTAAAGCGGATCTAAACAAGATTCAAGTAAATCTTGCATATATAATATAACAAATGTCGTCGTGGCCTAAAGGATAAGACCGGTGCACCGGTGTTCGAATCCCGCTAGCAAGTACCAATTTTTCTATTGAAATACGTAGGTACTTAACAAATGTTCACGATTGCCTTTAACGGTGAAGGAATAACATCGTGCAATAAAAATCGAACACGCAAAATTATAATTTGCGTAATTACTGGTGGACGTCTTGTGAGCTCGCACGGGTAGGTACCACCACAAGGGGGTTGAGGCTGTTCTGACTCCGGACGGAGATCGGACGTCGGGTGTAAGAGTGCAGGGGAATCGTTTAGTGGGTGGGCCCTAAAATTCCTAGGGCCCGCGGTCTGCTCCCAGCCCACTGCAGATCGTCAAGTCCCACATACCCCGCGCGCCTCCTAGGCACGGGGACCTCGTAGGAGGTTCAGCGCCCAGCACGAAAAAAAAAACCCCTATTATGGTATAGACAGCTGGGTCTGAAGCTCCTACGTATTCATAGCATCACTTGTCTCATTTACTCATTCATGTTTCGATTGCCGTCTCTGTGTAGGCATTGGAGACCGCGACTAGTGTACTGTAGTTTACTAACAAATGTGACCTGATTAACTCAGACGTTAGTATGCTTACGCATCACTACGACTACATATATGCACTCGTATAGTCACGACATCAAAGTGCATGCACGGTATATATTTGATGGCGCCAGGGATGACTGAGCGGCAGTTTCCGTCATCATTCGTATTCGGTAGAACTCAGTTTATTGCAATAAAAGTCAATAAAACCTTTTGAATAATAATTATTGAAACTCTCAAAAAATAATTTTCACAATGCCAGGGTAAACCGACAGTTTTGTTTCAACTGACAGACTGACTGACTGAGCCGACTCTGTCCACGTACCGCCATTTTATACTCTGGCGTTACCGCATCTACCCTACATTTTTGTGATATTTATCAAAACAACATTTTATCATTTAAAATAATGATCAAAACAATGTCTTAATATTACTAAAGTCGTTATCTACGACATATTCGATAAAGCTGGGTCTTAGCGAATAACTTTTTACAACATCGCAAACTGTAAAAGCTTACATTGTATCGATGGCTGTGTTGCTGTCGCGTCAGACAATCCATCCGGGAGCCGGCAATCAGCTAAAAGCCCTACCTCTACCACTCGGAGATGAAATACTGATAGTTATTTGAAAACTAGTCTTCACTAGACAACGCCAGAACCCGTGTAGCCGCATCTTTTCTGTTAGGTCTTCTATGATATCAGCAGAGTAATACATCACCTCTAACGGATAGGCGACGGCCTGTTTTTAATTGCTTGGATGGATTAAGCTCATTACCCTATTTAACGTAATACGTTTTTAACTCATGTTCACTAATGACTTCCACGATGAAGGAATAACATCGTTTAGTAGGAAGGTAATCAGCATGAATATAATTTGCGTAATTACATACTGGTGGTACGGTGTCTCGTGAGCCCGCACTGGTGGGTACTACCACTCTGCTTACTTATGCGAAGTACTTATTCGTTTTGGTTCGAAACGTGGACCAGCCGTTATAATGTAGAGCTGATTAAAACTCATGTCTCAAGGTAACCTGGTGAACACTTAAGGTAGCCAAGAGCTCATCCCCCCGTCTCAGCAATATATAAAACATTAAAATTGGTATATACAGCTCACAGACCTCAAAACGTAATTGCCACTGCGCGAGATATCACCCTTCAAATTGGGACACAAGACTGCTTTGCGATAGAAAGAGGTTTTATGGTGGTACGTCAGGCAAGCAGTGCGGCCTAACAATACGCTCTACGTTTATAAAGAGAAAACTTCGAGGTAACGAAAAAGTGATACTAAAAATAGATAAATTTATACTTCTATACGGTTTATCGTACGAGAAAAGAAGATAACGCTGAAGGTGCCACTTTTACGGCGATTGAACAGGGTAAACTTACATTTATTCATTTATTCACGCCATGCGAGACGTGCGAGTGCGAGAGAGAACCTGGTCTGATTTTTTTGATGTTACGTCGCAAAATTTATTGTTTTTATTGTGATTTTTTTTAGTATTGACGTACGAAGAAATTCCAGTACTACATTGTGAAGAGTGTTCTTTATACACGTCATTTCGGATCCTCTCGATCCACTAATGGTGCTTTTAAGTACCCCAAGCATCAGCCATCGTTTTCGTCGAACCGTCGACGAAGAGCTTGGCGAGTAAATTAACCCACAGACACAGCCCACTGAGTTTCTCGCCGGATCTTTTCAGTGGGTCGCGCTTCGGATCCGGATCTTTGGGTTAGTGTTAGCAACGTCATCACATTTGAGCCCTGTGAGCTCACCTTACGCTGAAATGGCCTCTTAAGGCCATCAGCTTAGGTAGGGAAAAAAAATTCTTTATGCATTCAATAAGTTTACCGAAACATCATATAAAGATAGATAAAGATTACCAAATGCAACGCAACACCATCAAATTTATCAAGTAGCCTTTTCTACTTATGGTATTGAAGAGTCGAAAGAATTGACCCGCGTCGGAGGGTCGCAAGCGTTGCACGTAGTTCATCGAAAGGGTGTCCACTAGCCCGGAACAGACCTACGGGCCAGTCACCCGAAAATCGGTAAAAGATCTCTTTAGAACTTTACCTTGTTAGTCATTGCTCTTTGAGTTGTCTTTCGTAAGAGTGGTTTCGGTTGTTTTTGTAGTTTATTTATTTATTTATTTAAATAAGTACTGCCACATCACAAACATCTAACATTGAAAATAAATTTAAACTATTTAATTTATGGCCTGATGCATGTGACAACAATGGCGTACATCGCATTGGCAATTCATCGGCTCGAAGTTTTTACGAGTTTAGATAAACCTTCTCAATAATTACATCATGAGTGGGTAACACTACCTAAATTGACGGATTTTGACGACAAAAATAACGACATTGCAAGCGTAAAATATTGTTTCGCTCTTCTAGACCATCCACAGACCTCAGTTCAATGTCAAATGTCATCGAAACTTGTAAAATCTCATAGAACGTGATACTAGCCTAGTCTCTAAAGTAATTTCTATCCAATTGTTTAAAGCAGCACATATTCTATCAGTGAATCATGACTATCCTTTTTAAACTGCAAATTAAGACAAAAAAAAACGTGCTGCTTTTGTGTCATTCACCTTAGTTATAGGTCTATTTGAATATGTACTTTAAATTGTCATATAATATGTATACATATGAATATTATTCAATACAGCAAAAAAATTTCTGTCCTAATTCTACGTCACGCCAGTGTTTTTATCCCAATCTGTTCGCTGGTAGCCTAAGAGGCTATTCCAACTACGCCCGGACGACTAGGTGAGCTCACGGGCTCAATCTGAGAGAATTTGCTAACACTGACCTTAGCAAGAGTAGTGCTTCGCAGAATCTACAACCAGATCGGAATCGCGACCCACTGAGAAAATCCGGCGAGAAACTCAGTCCTCAGTCGTCTGACGCAAGTGTGTTCATTTGAATGCACCAAATTTCATGACCACCGATTTCTTAGAAACAAATTTAATATTATTCAATTGAGTTATATTTATTGATCCGTTTCAATTTATATATTCATTGAAGATCAATTGAAAACTGTACGAGCATAGAAAACTATCGGAGATACCTGAGAAACTTCGCAGACAAAATTAAAGCCACATGGCGCCGAGTCTATTGGCAAACGACAACTTAAAGCATAAAAGTTAAGTCATAAACTTATGTACAAATTGGGGATTCAACTAAAGCCATTCGAGGGCTTACATTGAATTAGTAAATCCTCGACCTCAGTATCTACGTATAAGTCGTACCTAACAACCCCACGGTGGCCTGAGTCGTAAAACGCTAACTCATTCCACTGGCGCGCTTAATTTGTTCAAATTATGCTGGGGTGCAGATTTACGACCAATATTGTAGGTACCGGCTCGGTAGGGCTTTTTGTGATGCGGCATGTAAAGCAGTTCTGTTCTGTATTTATCAAACAGCATACGGACTGTTTGTCTAACGAATGAAAACATCAACTTCGTGGAAAATATTTATTGCATGGTCGCTGTCTGTTTCTGCATTTGATATTGCACGAAGTCATGTGTTCTAGTTTGAATACTAGGAAAGGCATTTGTCTACTATTGAATTTTAAAGGCACAAAATGGGCGCGCGGGAGTTGTCGGATGTGGTCGATGGCCCAAATGAAGTCTGTAGCGGTAAGTCTTTTAAATAAGTGTATGCTCTCAAGCAAGCAGCAGGCTGAGATGGCAGGACATACTGTGTACACATCAAATCTGTCTCTTCACACGACTACGACCACTCTGCCAAGTGTTACGCTAAGAAGAAGAATGAAGATTTTTCAAGTTACTCTGTGGGATTCTTGCAATTTCGCTTTAGGTCAGTGTGCTTAGTACGAGTTTCTTAACGTTCTCGATAGCGTAAAAGTTAACCCAATTTTGTATGCAGTTGGAATAGCGTCCCTAGCGGTAAACGTAAGCAAACGATCCCATTCCATACAAATATGAGCTAACTTTTACGCGATCGAGAACGTTAAAAAACTCGCACTAAGCGCACTGGGGTATGGTAAATGATTCGTGCCTAAAAAAACGGAAGGACATTTACGAAGATGCCAATTTTAGTTTCACTTTGTTCGTAACATCCCCTTGTGAAGAACAGCCCTATAGAGAGTTATATTTGAATGCGTACCGAGAATTCTGTGTGCCGAAGTTCAAATACTAACTTTTACGATATCGAGAACGTTGAAAAAACTCGCACTAAGCACACCAGTAACTGCGTAATAATACATGATCTATGGTGAACTCTTCTGTAATGCCTAATTCTTTGGAAAAAATATAATGTCCGTTAACGAATTCTCTTACAGTTTAGCACCTGGATAAGTATAAGTAAGCAATAAGTAGCTTATACTTAATGTTTGTTGGTCTATGTTTCATGATGTTTTTAAGAAAAAGTAATTCAGCTGCTCCAGTACAGTTCGTTTATTAATTATAATTATTGATAATTAAAATTTAGACTTTAGAGGATTATTGTGGATAGAATAGATATTTTTTTGGGTTTTTATTTAATTTAGGACAATTTTTTTACGTGTACTAACTAACAGTTTCCCATCTAGATGGCTGCAATATACGTCAAGACTAAATCAAATGAAAAGGGCCATTTATGGATAAACCCCTACAAAGGATTTAATTCTTAATCCAATCGTTTTTTTATAAATTCAATTTCCACGCAGCCGATTTTCGCGCAGAATCAAAGAAAACAAAACAGACAGGGGGGAGTCGGATTAGTATTCCAGTGTCATCCGACCGGCGGCCACCGATCCGCAGTCGGTCTACTTAATAATGAATTCCCATCGTGTATGAGATAGCTGAATGGTTTCAATGTTATTCTGTTTTCATTCTGTAATGTGTACGTCACATTTATTACATGAAAACCGAGAAAAAATGCTCAAGAGTTGTCAAGCTCCAGTGGCAGTATACAGGGTCATGATATCAGATAGAGTTCAAGATATAAGCTCAGAGTATCGACCTTGGGCACAATATGGATGGGAGGTTAGCTGGGCCGACGTTATAATGAGGATCCCACGAATCAGCTGAATTAGCCCACTGAGTTTCTCACCAGAACTTCTTAGTGAGTTGCGTTTCCGATCCTATGATAGATTCTGCGTAACATTGCTCTTGCTAGAGCTTGTGTTAGCAACGTCCTCAGGTTAGAGCCCTGTGAGCTCAACTACTTGCTCGATGAATCTAGCATAGCATAGCATAGATGCGGGTGGCGTGGGTCTGTTATTGTACTAAGCAACGGGGAAGGCAGTATTGTAGGGCCTGTTGTAAGCCTGCACAGATCGGTACGGCCCATTTTAATCGGCATTCTAGTTTAATGGGTAAATAGCCATAATTCCATGTATATTTGGATTTTAATGACCTGTTACAGTTGACGTCATTGTGTGGCTTGGAATAGCTTGGGCTACGGGACAACGACAATTCTCTGTGTTATTAGTACCAATGGGTAAATAATAGGTGCTCTGAGAAACTGCTTGAGATGTATCCATAATCTCTATGCGATACACACCATCGACTGCGGAACTGGGTTTTTCAATAGTACCTGAGAACATTACGTTCGTCTGCGCTACGTTTGTCCCATTTATTACGAATTTAAATTTAATCATACACGAGAAAAAAGGTGTTGTTTCAAATACATTATTTACGAAAAAACAAGGTTATGGATGTTTGCAGGATTTTCATTTCCCAACAAAACGCAGGTTCGAGATTTGTACATAACGACAGTTTCATGGTTCAGGAGGTATTGTTTAACCCTCTCTTCTAATGAAAGCGGTGTAAATGTCTGGAGGGAGAGGTCGGCGGGGTCTCGAGAGCCCTCCGCAAGACGTCAACCCTGATAAAAAGTGTTGCCACTAAGCGGATAGTGCTAGATCTATAGACTAGCATAGTTAGGTTATAGTTTAGTTTTTTTGAAATATAAGGTCATTTTTAGATTTTCCCTGAGATTTGGATATGACTTTCGTTGAAGTTTAATTGCTTTTGGCTGTTAAATGTTAAATATTGTCACGCCGGTATGAGTAACGCTGTCTATCGCCGAATAGTCGAACAAATATCGAAGGATCTAGTAGCGCCTAGAACGCACGAGAAGTACAACGCCATCTATTGACAGATAGCGGAAACTACTACTAGAGATATGTGGAATATTCTCGATAATTCTAGGGGGTGATGTATCGGCAAGTGTCCGATTGACTTGAAACTTGGTATCTATGTAGAAAATACATGTACTTAATGGATAGGCTAATATTTATATGAGTGTTGGACTGGGTTAATGATGAGAATCGTTGTGGGGATGAGAAATAAAAATGTTAATTTTAAATGCCCAGCGAAGCGGACGGTACAGCTAGTATTTTTTTTTTTTTTGCTTAGTTTAGATTAAATGCGCCACCCACCTTGAGATATACGTTCTATGGTCTCAGTATAGTTACAACGGCTACCCCACCCTTCAAACCGAAACGCATTACTGCTTCATGGCAGAAATAGGTGGGATGGTGGTACCTACCCGTGCGGACTCACAAAAGGTCCTACCACCACCAGTGATATATATTTTTATTTATTTATAGGCTAGTGCTTAGTAGCGGTATTCCTGTTTGTAGTGTCTAAGCCCGTATGTTTAACATCGGGTGGACCGCGAGCTTTTAAATAGCCTCTATAGATGAGATTTTCGGCAACCTCAACCCTTGTGCTAGGGTTCCCTTAAGTATGCGAGTTTGCTTGCTACGCAAATCCGTGACGTGTTTCTTGTGCCTAAATCTCAAATTGTTTTGATTAAATTAAACGGTAATAAATCTATTTGGCATGTTTTTTTCTACAAGTTACGATTGTAATTTCATTAGTTGAAATTTTATGCGCCATTTGCCACATTTTCGGCCATAGACGATTTTTTAGTATTAAAATCAATAATAAATGTAAATATTTATGTTATGAAGATAAAGGTAATGAGATAGCTGAATTAAGTTAAATTGAATTTACTGGTGGTAAGGCGTATCTGGGTCCGCACGGGTAAGTACCACCACCATGCCTATTTCTGCCGTGAAGCAAGTTTTGCTTTGGTGACTGAGACTAAAATTGATGAATCAAGATGACTGGCGGCATTTATTTTGTTGATGGTTATGGGCTCCGGCAGCAATTTAACACCAGCTAGGTCGTGAACTCGTTCTACTGTTTAAACAAGCAAAAAAAGTTATTTGAATTAGAAAAATTGGCGAGTATCTTAATTCAGTTTAACGTTAATACATAAAAAAATTGTCGGTAGTGAGATAACTAAGAAAATGACTAAAGTCACGTTTTTAACACTACTAGTGGTCCCGCAGTAGTCGAAATTCGACTATAGTTAATTGAAATTATATGTTTGGACATTAATAGGTTCTTTTTTCAAAGACTTATTAAAGTTCTATACCCACAGATTTCGCTAACACCACACCATAGACAAATAATATTAAAGACAAACAATATTAACCTATTCACAATTTGACCACAGACATTAAGCAATAACAAAAGTTTGACAATAAACAAAGAATATGTATATGTGTGTGTTAAATACATGGTAGTGTGTGTAATGTTTTCTTTATTGATTTTAATTATGTATCTTTTATGTATTATTTAAAAAAATATTAGCACTGTGCACTGCTTCTCTATATTCCCTATAAGTGTGGGGAAATTCATACTCCTCCATCCGCGCAATTTTCGTAAAAAGGGGTACAAAGTTTTTGTTTCCCGTATTAATATATTATATAGATTGACTCACCATGGGGTGTAGTCATTGATTACAATACAATTTGATATTTAAGTGTAACACGGTAAAGTCTATTATTCTACTTGATTGTTTTATACATATTGCTTTTTTTGTCAACGCTTGATTTTACTATAGGTATTGTTGTACCAAGGACTTAAATGAAATCGATTCTTGAGGATTAATCGCCAAAAAGATTCGCATAAAAACGACGTGCGTGCGACTAAAGATTGTTAGATGTTGACGTGAGTGCGAAGGTTATAAAGACGCCGCAGATCAATGAACTTGAAATCACACCCGCGTCTGGACATATTGATTTTTATGTTTTTCGAAAGACGATTTGCAGAGACATAATGTGATTCTAAAAAGTTTTGTCACGTCGAATTAGTTCTTTGTATTCTATACGGTGCGGTGGTAGTTTTATTCGCCAAAACAGATGCCAAATTCTAATGCGATCCGTCAAGGTTTTTTTGGAGGAGCATGGGCTGTTGTTCCTTGCCCTTTCCCCTACCAGCTGAGTGCATGAGCTCCCTCACCAGTTCTGGTGAAATTGGTAAGGTCTTTAGGTCAACATCGTACAATTTACAAGCAGTTAAACCGGTACTAAATTTTAAACCAGTCCGTAATTTCAGTCGCATTGATCTAAAGATCCTCTTCTTTCTCGCGTTGTTTTCTCACTGCTGAAGGTCGTGACCATCATGTTTAGACGGGATTTTATTTTTCGCTGTGTCTTTCCAGCGTTTCCGATCGTTGGCCGCGGGTTTTTAGTGCGGTGCGGATTTGATCGAACCAACTTATCGGGCTGCGCCATATAGTCAAAAAGATACCCAAAAATAATTCGGTCACAATTTTGTTTTCAGAATGAGATATGCTTATATTCATTCAATGCCATGGCTGTATTGTATTCACATCCTGTCCCGTGTCAACACACGCCACCGACTCGTCGATTGAAGTAGGTTATTACGAATACAGACTACTGCCGGGCAAGTTAGACAAGTGCCGATTGAGACAGAGAAGAGAGACCCGATTGAGCATTGACTACACATAGAGGACATGACATACAAGTTGTTTGTATATTTGTAAACGAAAATGATATTTAATAATGTTGTTTTTAAACATGTTTTATCAAAACATCTTCTCAGGTTTTAATCTTCTTCTTAGTCTGTTTCTTCATTGCTGAAGGTCGTGTCTAGCTTGAAGTATTGGTCACTCGATGCACTATACTTCTGTACGCCTTCTTGTCCTCGGTAGGCCGAATTACTTGAGAATACGCTGGAAGCAAATAGTGGACAGCCTTGTGGTGTTTTAGTTTAATAATACTTAGGGAATTACCGTTTAGTACGCATAAAGTCCGACAGGCACAGCCTACTGAGTTTCTCGCCGGATCTTCTCAGTGTGTCGCGTTTTCGATCCGGTGGTAGATTCTGCGAAGCACTGATCTTCCTAGGGTTAGTGTTAGCAACGTTGTCAGGTTTGAGCGCCGTGAGCACACCTACTTGTTAGGGTTACGCTGAAATGGCCTCTCAAGGCCATTAGATTAGGAAGGGAAAAAAATGCAGAAAGTTAAAGTTTTTTGTTTATATTTTTTGTTTCTATCAATCAAAACGCCCCGGGATATATTGTAGATGTATAGACAACGCAGCGATAATTTTACAAATCCCTTCTCAAGCAAACTCTTCAAGAACATTTTGTAATAACTCTTAGATATTGAATTTTTTCACGGCCAATAAGTTGTCCATACTTGGGAATAAGTAGAAGCCTGTCGGTGCCAGATTTCGTGAGTACGGCGGATGACGTAAAACTTTCAACCCCCAGCTTTAGCAGCTCAGGGAGCGTCTGATGTGCCGTGGTCAAGCGTTGTCTTGTAGACAACGTAATATTTTTGTAGGTATGTATACTCACAGATTATCGAGTGTCCAGAAAAATCATGCGAATCAAGGGGCCTTTTTTTCTCTAGACCTGAACGAGCAAGGGATTACTTGTGAAAACTATAATAGTCATTACTTTTTGTCAGGAGCACATTCTCTACGTTATCTGTATAATAAAGTAAAGATATAAAACTTCACGAGCCGACAGGATATCATATAATAAACGACATCAATCATCGAGGAATCAAGAGCACAATGCAATTCGCGAACAATGGATTTCGACTGAATTGATAACAATGGAAGATTTGTTTACTGACAATGATGGTGGCGGAATATGGTATATTTTTGTTTTTGAAGTTGTTGTGTGTTGTGGACGTATGTATTTCATTGGACAAATTGGTACCCGCCTGTGGGATTCGAACACCGGTGCATCGCTACATACGAATGCACCGGACGTCTTATCCTTTAGGCCACGACGAGATATAACGACGGAGGGAAAGATCTTCCACCGAGTGGGTGATATTGCTCGGTAGACCGACGGTCCTAATGTTGTCGTTCGAAACTTGTATATATGCAAACTTATCTTGAAAATGTCGTAAGAGGGATTCAGGCATCTGTCAAATATCTTGCGCTGTATGATGGTTACCCGCCACAGGATCCCTCACCTTTTTTTAAAGCCACCTTTCATCATGAAATCGTAAAAAAGTAACTTATTAAATAACATGACGTAATTATGTGTTTGAATAACAGCGGGTAAATAAACAAAATCGTTGAATTAAATTATTCATTGCTCTCGAGTCAATATTTTTATTTCTGGTTCAGTGAGCGACGTTTTATCTCCCCTCCTTAATAAATAATTTGAATGAACGAGAAGAAATAAATGGTTTGAAGACAGATCGCGTTTTCTTCGGTCGATTGTTGAAATTTCTGACTACTTAAGTTCTGACGAGTATTATTCGAATACAAAAAAAGAAAATTTAACATTTTCTTGACAAGATTTAGAAATCGAATTTGAGAAACGCGAGTTTGCTGTTGGGTACTTATTAACAAATCATCCTGAATTCTCGCACTTTTCTTTCAAGCCAAGCAGCAAGGTTGGAATGGAAGAAACAGACGCGGTCCTTCCATCCAAAAAAAAATGTACTTTATGAACTTTTAGGCAAGGCCACCAACAAATTAGGACTTCGGCAAAAGTATCTGATGAAATCTAGCAATTCTCATCATCATTTAATTTTTGTTTTAATCAAGTCCATTACATATTTGTATGTTTACTGATAAAGACGGTTAAGGTTTGATGAACCGTGACGTCTGACTCTAAGCGATGTTTGGAAACGCGTATTAGACGATGGTAATTAATAGTTATAGAGACGTAAATGTAAGATAATTACGTTAAGGAATGTTTTCTCAATAAAATCGATTAAAGACAAGCGATGGGCCCCTTGTTTCATTTTTATAAATTTAATTTAACCAATCGCTCCCGAGCCAGCGTTTCCCCCCTAAAACACCGTTATTAATGAACGACGGTGCACCTGTTTCATGGGGCGAATATAAAAAAACCCCTCTTGAAATGGGGGGAAGTTACGGTGATACATGGCTACTGAGTGACGCAGCTCCGCGTCGCAAACAAAATACAGAAGGTCCAGTTTATTCAGACTTTTAAATTTATTTAAGAATTTTAAAATTACTTCTCGCTTGGTATTATTGACATTATTGGTTACGTTATTGACTCCTCTTCATATGTACTACTTGAAATTGTTCGATCATAATTTTTGTTAATATTCTCGAGCACATTTAGAAATTCGATGGTCAATTTACGAACGCCCATTGGTTGGATTTCATGAATTTTACATAATATGTTTTTAATCTTCGTAAACGAGCAGTTGTTGATTCTAGGATTAGAATTCTAACTAGTTTTACTCTTTAAAAGTTTTTGTGGTCTCACACGAATGACTAGACATCCTAATTTACTTTGTACTAGGTGATGGAGTACTTGGTAATACAGTACTTTCTTCGGT
The DNA here is from genome assembly GCF_003987935.1 of Bombyx mandarina. Next base: position 860,896 of record NW_021011561.1, on the reverse strand, counting down.
ATCTGCTAGTCGTAAATATTATTTATATTATCTATCGTGACTGCCATTCAACGGTGGCTATGAATATAATATATATTTTTTAATTCTGTTTACGACTCGCCCGATTTGAAGAAAATACAATTCTAGGATCATTGTCAATGCGATTTCACTTCGGATTTTTTACTACAACATTGAGTACCTTTATATAACCCTCCTGGCTGAGCCTTTGCTCGCCCACCTGACCAGGTGAAACTGGAAAGGCCTCCGGGCCACCAGTAATCTTTGAATAATTAAAAAAAAAAACCTTTATATTGACACATCGTGAATGTAAATGTAAATTGAATAGATTTTTTTTCGTGTGAGTATTCTGTTTTCGTTAATTTTTGTGGACCTTCTCAATGATGAGGAAAGGTACTCAGCAGGGCGAGCCCTTAGAGTGAAACGTTTCAATGGGCGGTATGCAAGGATTCTTTAGAACATACTTTTCCTCCGATTTCATTCCTTCGTGAGTATTAAAAGCGAGAATGGTTACTGGTAATCTTTTTCGAGAATCTTCCGTTTTATAGAAGTGCTTTAGCTCGGACGAATTAGTAAGATCTTTCTTTGGCTGTTAGTAAATGTTAATGTTAATGCAGTAAATGTTAATGCGTTTTTAATATTTCATTTCGAAATAAGAACGGAGTGTTAATATGTATTCATGGAAGATCGAAATAGCATATCAATTAAAAACAAAAAGTTTAATTTGATTTTTTCTTTTTTAATTCTAGTGTTGTTGTAGTTAAGGGTAGATACGTTTATAAAATAAAGTATGTTGACTTTGGTAGTAATAGAGATAAGCAAGATCTTGGCCTGAGATTAAGCGCTTAATGTAGGAGATGAACTTGATGAGAAAGCACTACAGATGTATAAGGAACTTAGGCAGTGCTGAAAGGGTTGAAGGTTGTACATGAAAACCTTTTTAATTGTATATGTTTTTTATTTATTTATTTGGGTAGTTTGATAATTCAGTCATCTTCGAAGGCTCTATTGCACATTCCGACGTCTCTCCGGACTGAGATTCGGATTCATTGACCACTGAGTGATGAATCCTTAACAGATAACTTCCTCGTTCACAAAACGGAATAACGCTATTATATAGAAAGGGTAAAGAAATGTCGTAAATTGTTCTCACTATTTTCAGAATATAGTATTGGTGACTTCGCTTGATAACGTCCAAATTGTAGCGGTAGGTTGACGCATTCACGATTTCCTCTGTTGCTTCAAAACAGCTTGAACGACCACAAGGACGTTTTCGGTATTAATGGAAGAATAGCTACAGCTGGTGGTAGGGTAGGTAGATGGCGCCATTTGTGTTGTAGATGTCTATGGCCTCCGGTAACACCTTAGCTCGTCCACCTACCTAAGGCAAACAAAAATATATAAAAAAAAAAAACCGATATTTTTTCGCATCCGTTCCTGTTTTGTATATTAAGCCCACTACAATATCCCATTGAGATGTACGAATCAGGACTTTTCATGCCCAATGACAGAGGATTACATTTTAATCTGGAATTGATTCTAAAACTATCATTTGTTCGAAACTTTATGAAAGCGATATGTTTCCCGGGCAAAAAGATGAAGAATACATTTCTGTTTGCCTTGAGAAACTATTAAAAATGAATTAGATATATTTGATACCTTTATGTCCACATCATGATAGGGCACAGCAAACCACGGCTTTCCCATCAGACTCTTGTAGAAACCAGCCTCTCTCTCCACCGGACCTTCAGGTGTACCGACATGAGCCCACAACACAACTTGAACAACTTGCAGCCGCGGGTGTACTCGTCTATGAATCTCCTCTAAACGCAGACCAAAATCGTCACTATTATCGCTAATGTTCGCGAAAGAAAAGTAAATACCGCACACAGCACCTTCGCCATCCTCCACACAATCATTCAAAGCTTCTACTGTCGGCACGTTGTCATATTGGCCGCCCTGTGACACTGATTCGCATTTCACGAGCACTTTACCGAAAAGTTTTTCGCGCCAATCCATTATTGGATGCGGAATTCAGAAGATCGCCATAATTCACTCGCGAAGCGCGGTCTCTGGTTTATTTGTTTATTTTCGAACGCACGACTAGCTTACCGTTCGTTTAGTTTATTTTCGTTCAAGTTAACGAAAGCCGAAACATTATTAACTTTTTTGAAATTTGTCACTAACTTTGCCTTCCAAAAATGTTAATGTATATTTTTTTTATTTTAAGCCAAAATTCAATTGTGGGCATGTTCTTTCTTTTGTAAACAACACTACAGGATGTCGTCAGATGCAGTTTTATTTATAAATCTGAAACGCGTGGGCGTTTTTACAAGGGACGGAGACGGCCGCACCGATTCGTAAACAAAGCCAGACTAGTGGCTGGAGAGTGGAGGAGGCCGAGGAGGGCCGGGGGAGGCAGCCCTCCGTGCCACAGACACAACGCAAACATTTGAACAGACAGGCAGGACAAAAAATCCGTGTCATATTCACTTTGGATGTATAGGTATAGGTATATTTTAAAGGTATGTGTACGCTGCATTGAACGCCTATTTTTTGTTTAGTCCTTGCTTTGTTTGAATACCTATTTTAGGAACGTGATATCAACGATGTCGATACAGTACGCGCAAAAGTCTTAAATACTTTTCTTTAGTAGAAATGTATGTATTACTAATATTGAATACTACAATATTGAATATTGTCATAATACTTTGTAATTATTCTAAGATTTTATTATTATTATTCTAAGATTTTAACAACCGAAAAGTCGCAATAACGATTAGTTAAGTAATTCATAAAAGCCGTTTATTTCGAACATTGGGTACATTACTTAACATAAATACGCAATTGTTGGGAGTGTTTATTAACGTCCATTAGTTTGCTGTGGCTGACATAAGCCTCCAAGACACGTAATAGTAAAAACAAATGCGATAATCTAATATATTTTTAATTTTCCAAATTCTTTATCTCATAGACTGTTAGTGAATTACAAAAAAGGATTTGTTCAAGAAAATGAATAATTATTATGTTTGTTTATACTATATGTTCATATTATATTGTTATATTATAAGTTGGAGCGAGACCATGAAAAATCTCCGTCTAATCGTTTATAAAGGGCGGGAAAGTGAAATAGTGTAACACGCATGTCCAAATTTTATTAACGTTATTCAAATACAGCGATGCAGCGCTGGCATCCAAAGTGCCTCTTTAAAATGTTTAAGCGCGGTGTGTTGAAATTGTTTCCGAGAATCTGAAACTTTTTATTACACTTTGAATCTTTTTTGTAGGCGATTTTACCGACACAATCAAATCTTCTTCTGCTTCGTCACTTCCTCATTACTGAGAGTCGTGACCACCTTGGTCTAGTTTCTGCACCAGCTTGCTCCAACGTTGCCTGCATTCAGCTTGCTTATTGGTGCCCGGTGTACTTAGTGCGAGCTTTCTAACGTTCTCGATGGCGTAAAAGATATTTGTATGGAATGAGATCGTTTGCCTACGTTTGCCGCTAGGGGCGCTGTTCCAACTGCATACAAAATTGGGTTAACTTTTACGCTATCGAGAAAGTTAAAAAACTTGCACTAAGCATACGGGCGGCTGGTGTCAAATCAAATCAAATCAAATAAAAAAAAACAATCAAATAAGTTATCTTCAAAGGCCAAATAAAAAAAATTGAATCTTTCTCTTTTCCTAGCAGTTTTATAGATATCAAAAAGTTCTCTGACTAACGATTTTGCGAAATTAAAAAGACCCAAAAAAAAAAATGAAAATTCAACTGTTATTCAATTTTAAAAGTAATTTAGGAACTGAACTAGGCAGGAATGGCTATCATTTTATAGCTTTGAAACGTTTTATTTTATTTTAATTACTTAGATGGGTGAACGAGCTCAGAGTCCACCTGGTGTTAAGTGGCTACTGGAGCCCATAGACATCTACAACGTAAATGCGCCACCCACCCTGAGATATAAGTTCTAAGGTCTCAAGTATAGTTACAACGCAGAAATATACGTTTAAATTCGCTACTGTCAAATGCTGAAAAGGCCGCAATCTTTGCAAGGTTGTAATTTAATATCGGAAAGATAGCATGTGGCGTGCCAAAAATTACAACGAAAATGGTATTGAAAATAGGTACATTATTAGAACTTGAATGAATACAATTTTCTGCTTGAATTTGGCTACTAGTTTATTGAGGCTTCGGATTTAGGAACATTATCTCTCGTCTGACTTAACTACTATTGTATTTATACTTAAATGTTGAATTAGTAGGAAGTTAGGTTCCTACTGAAATTGTGCTTTTCTAATTTTATACAAAAACATATACGAGAGTAAACATTATATTTGTGTTTGAAGGTTAGAGAATACATGTTGATAAAAGGGAAACGCTCGTTGTGATCCAGCGCTGAAAGCGCTACAGCCCTATAATGAATGATTTATAAGACAGCTTTACGGGAAATCGATAACTCTACGCAGTAAGTAGGTAGTTTCGTTCGTCAAATGATCTCATATTTTATTAATAAATGCAGTTTTAAAAGTTTTATAGGGATCTAAAAGCTTCATATACGTACATAATGTCTTGTATTATGGGGTGACGATATTTTAGTGAATCCATAGAGTGAACTATAAATTTAACGAAGATTATTTTTTCTCATTCGGGAATGAGTAATCGTGAAGATGTTTTTCGCTCACTGCAGCTTATATTTACTGATAATAAAATATGTAGGTATACATGTACTTTTAAATCTATTTTAAGTATAAATTAATTTTATTCTTTTATTCGACCGTTAATGTTCACTATATTAAATAAGTGTATAATCTAGATAATCTATGACTACATAAAGTCGGTTTTCAGTAAAAAAAAATTAAGGTATTATATGACCTGGTGACTAAGGCCTTTAGGTCAAGTCTTGTTTTAATTTTTTTCTTATTTTTATGAAATATGATATTATGGAGTGAAATGAAATGAAGATGATTAATTTGAGACATTAATCATCTGAGATGAAATTAAATGAAATGAGATGAGATGTTAAGGGATGAAATATAATCTCAGTAAAATTGTGGTTATTTACTGAGACTTAAGCTACGTCCAGCGGCTTTGTTTCATTTTCCCACATTTGTACACTTTCACATATATTAAACAGTTAATAAGCCACCGTTATTACACATTTAAACCTGAAGATGCACTAAATAGATAAAAGAAAACAAATCACAAAACTTCACTCCTCGCGTTCCCGCCAAAAAAAGAGTTATCAGTTATGTCAGGGCTAACGACATAGATTATCCACTAATATTAAATTATCCAACCGGTTCCCATCAACCGGAAGTATGAAGTGGTGTGAATTGTTTTAATGAACGAATTTATTCATTTTTCAGACTTAAGCACATAATTAGGGCTACCGGAACCCAAAGACGTAATGAAGTCCATGTGGCCACGTACTTGAGACGTGAGATCTACGTTTCATTTGTATAGTTTAATAGCTGTTCCACTCTTCGGACCGAAACGCAGTACATTGCGGCAAAAATAAATGGTGATGCTCTATGATTAGTTATTACACTAGTTAATATATTTACGGATTTTATAGCGATTTATCGAGTGATTATATGTTAAAAAAATTAATGTTCACCTATTCTTAAGCTTACAATAAATATGGAATGAAATGAATTCTGTTGTATCCGCAACCGAACCAAATCGAATTTCTATTTTCTACTGACTGAGGTAAATTCACTAGAAAAATTCATTGGTTGATTTCAATTTAAATGACAATATTTTTTTAGATACTTTGAATAATAGAGTTCAGATTGCGATCCCCATAGTATCATGATACAAAATGATACTAGATATATATCTGAATACCTAGTATCTCTAGTGTATAATCATTAATCTTAATCTGTAATTTTAAATTTATCAAGGAATGCAATTTGTGTTAAAACTCGTTTTCTCTTAAAAACGGATAGTAAATTTATAATAAATCTGGAAGACAGCTCTTAAATATTAAGTGTATTATCTATGACGACAGTTCATGTAGCGATACAATATCACCATAAGTAGAATTATCTTTTACAGTATTGAGAAAAGGTACAACGGCTAGCCTTAGCCCTTGTGTAAACATTAATGATTTTTTTATATTATGTGAGTATATGATAGAGATTATATATAGATATATGTGTAAATATTATATTATTATCATGATATAAAATTGTGTACGTTGTTTATGTATACCGTGTATGTGTTTGTATATTGTATAATGTAGTTTGGTTGTTTCACATTAAGTTATGCACCTACCACAGGATTCTCTACACCACCCTTGGTTGACTGGTAGAGAATGCCTCAGGCATTAAGTCCGCCATTGTACTTATGTGCATTAAGTTGAATAAATAAATAAATAAATAAATAATGCTTAGATGGGTGAACGAGCTCACAGCCCACCTGCTGCTAAGTGGTTACTGGAGCCATATACATCTACGACATAAACGCGCCACTCACCTTGAGATAAAAGTTCTAAGGTCTCAGTATAGTTACAGTGAATTACTATTCAATTTCCTAGAAAACTGAATTGGCTACAGCTCAAAAAAATTTAAATTGCTTTTTTATCGCATAAAAAACCCTTGATGAGGTCCATAGGTCCATAGCCTCAGATTTACTTTTCCGCCACTTATTAATTCTTTGTTCTATTTTTTATTGGTTTTTATAGTATTAATTTAATTGTTTAGAAACTTTGTACGGTTGTAAAATCTACACAACTAATGTTTTAGAAATTCAAATAGAATGAAAGCTGTGGGTAGGACACTAGGAGCTGACAAACTAGTTTACCTGCATTCTAGTTTGTTTTTGTCTGTGTCCGGTTTTATTTTTGCTAGCCGTGTACATACATTAATAGCTATGTATTTCTAGCTTTCTCATTACAAAGTAAATGAGTCGTCTATTATCAAAGGTGGCAATCTGTGCATTTGGCCAAAAAAATGTTATTGATATGTCAATACAGATTGATTTGAATATAATCGTCTCCTTCAAAGAATACGGTTCAAAACCTGCATTAAATAAAGGTTAGGTTAGGTAAGTTAGGTTAATACTTAACCTGTTATTTATCTAAGATGTCGTTCAGAAGAGTTTTGTGACTGCCAATGGAATACAAAGTCAATAATTCGTTTTTCTGATTTACCAATAATTGTCCAAAAGTCACATTGCCGGCTTTGATAATAGTCGACTCAAATGATGTATATTGTTTTTATTGTTTTCATCAGGCTTTTCCAAAATAAGCTAAAGTAGCCTTTGAATTTTCTAATTTCCAGGGAATGTAAAGATATGGCACAAAGCACAATTGAGGGAAACAAATAGTCAGAAAACCAGGTAGATTGAAGATCGATACATAAAACTTGCGGACAAAAAGATGAATAAGATTTATAAGCCAGGAGAATGTATGAAGGTAATGATAATAATATGATGAAATTAAAATGATTTCCATTATTAACAGAATTAATTGAACTCTTTCTCTGTCCTTAGCCTCAAGGTTGTCAAAATTAGATATTCTAATGAAGCAAAATGTAAAATAGACTATCTAAGTATAAATAAGGTCATTATTAGCCCTATAGAGGTATAAATGACGGTCTAGTCTGTTTCGTGAAATTTAAAAAAATATACAATTTACCAGCTTGCAATAATTTATAATGCAGTTAAGACTTGAACCTTGTCAAAAGCTTTTCCTGGGAAGTTTTGATCATATTTAACAATATATTTCATAAATTCTTTGGGTTTTCGGAGAGAAGTACCTACACACTGGTAATGACTGCATTGTGACTATGAGCTGCCAATGTCCATACCATGTTGAATACACCAGTTCTCATTCGATCACCAAAGTCCAGCAAAACTGGGTGTGGTCAGTAAATGGATAAGTGACCGCCTGTGGACACCACGTGAGGTTGGCTTTTTTAGCCCACTGAGTTTCTCACCAGATCATATTTCCAACGGTAGATCCTGCGAAACACTGCTCTTGCGAGGGACAGTGTTAGCAACACCTCCTGGTTTGAGCCTCGAGAGCACACCTACACGCTTTTTTTTTTTTTTTTTTTTTTTTCCTACCTATGCTGATAGCCTTGA
>NW_021011561.1:698975-852609 GCF_003987935.1 Bombyx mandarina | reverse complement strand
TCGCGTACCGTCTTGATGTGGGGGCGGAATGTCATCCTACTGTCGAGGGTGACGCCTAAATATTTGACCTTCGGGGCCCACGGTATGGGCTGGTCGTACATCGTGATTGGGCGAACGGCGGGGGCGGGGGTGTTGACGCGCCTAGTCGGGAGAGGGATGCTCAGCGTGGTGTTCGGAGGGCGACCCCTTTTGAAGAGCACCGCTGTGCTTTTCGTGGGGTTAATGTCGATGCGCCACTTCCGGAACCACTGTCCCATGGTGGTAGCTGCGGTCTGAAGTCGTCGATGAAGCAACGCCTTCTTCCTACACGAGTAGTAGATGGCGGTGTCATCGGCGAAGAGCGCCAGATGGGTCTCCGGAGACCGGGGTATATCGTTGATATACAAACTGAATAGTAACGGGGAGAGGGCGGAGCCTTGCGGGACTCCGGCTGTGACGTGACGGGGCCGGGAACGCGTTCCCTCGACTCGATATCGGAACGAACAATTCGAACACCGGCAGTCGCATTGCTTTATACGAATGCAGCGGGCGTCTTATCCTTTAGACCACGACGATTTCCAAAGTATAAACGAACTCAGAGCGAGTGCTCGAAAATTATAAAATATGACTAAGCTTGAGCCAAAATAATCAGGGATCGATTCAGAATAGTCAGTAGTGTAAAACTTAAAGTTAAAAGTTAAGTTATAAAAGTTAGACGCATTGAAGTTGTTAAACCCATTTCAAGACGATACAAAGCCATCTCATAGATACGATCTGACAAATGGTTTTAGTTCGTAGCTCTCATGTACGGACGTCTTATGCCATTTGCAAGTCGGGTATGTGTTAGCAATTGTACAAAAAGAATAATGTCTTATCTTAAGTGTTTTTTGAGTATGAAAGAAAAAATAATTAGAAATTTATACTACTCTTTAATTAATTTAAGTATAGAATTACATTTCATTTAAATAACATTATTTTTTTGTGAAGAGCTCTAGTTTTATTTTTTGTGGCTTAGATAGGTAGTCAAGCTCACGGCCCACATGGTGTTAGGTGGTTACCGGAGCGCATAAACATCCACAACGTAAATGCCGCCACCCACCTTGAAACACAACTTTTAAGTCTCAATCTTACAGTACAACGACTGCCCCACCCTTCAAACTGAAACACATTACTGCTTCACGGCAGAAATAGGCAGGGTGGTGGTACCTACCCGTGCGGACTCACAAGAAGTCCTACCACCAGTAATAACGCAAACTATAATTATTGCGTTTTTAATTTTTATTACACAATATTATTCCTTCAGCGCGAAAGTCATTTCTGAACATTTGCTAAGTACGTATTTGTTATAATTCTAATATACTAATTCCAATTTAAGTCGTCGTGGCCTAACGGATAAGACGTCCGGTGCATTCGTGTTGAGCGATGCACCGGTGTTCGAATCTCAGGCAGGTACCAATTTTTCTAATGAAATACGTACTCAACAAATGTTCACGATTGACTTACACGGTGAAGGAATAACAACGTGTAATAAATATGAAACCCGCTAAATTATAATTTGCGTAATTACTGGTGGTAGGACCTCTTGTGAGTCCGCGCGGGTAGGTACCACCGCCCTGCCTATTTCTGCCGTGAAGCAATAATGCGTTTCGGTTTGAAGGGTGGGGCAGGCGTTGTAACTATACTGAGACCTTAGAACTTATATCTCAAGGTGGGTGGCGCATTTATGTTGCGAATGTCTATGGGCTCCAGTAACCACTTAACATCAGGTGGGCTATGAGCTCGTCCACCCATCTAAGCAATAAAAAATAAAAAAAAATTGGTTTGTAAACCTATAAATGTTAAAGTGAGTTTTAAGGATAGTACTGTTTTTTTATAATTGTCGATAGCAATAGGTTTTTATCATTAAAACTTGATTGGAGTGAAGTACGATCACCAGTGCTCAACCTGGATATCGCCTTAGAAACTCAAATAAAACCCAATGTAAATAGAATGCTAAAGTCAAACAGCAGAAACTAATAAAAAATGTAATTTTCACTGCGTCTCGACTTTCCTTTGAAATGTATTTTTCAAAACTTTACTCGACCATAGCAAAGTTGAAAGCTCTCAGTTGACTTTATACTACTTCGGGAGCTTTCTCGCTGATCATTCGCAAGTCTAAATTAAGTTCTGTTTGTAGCGCTCAGTCAATGTACCCACTATACTGTTTATTTTCATGTTTCTTGATTCGAACACGTAAAAAATCTAGATAGGATTATTTCGATTGTGTTGTGTTGCTCTCAATGAAACAAACAAAAGTCGCTAACTTTAGGTTCCTTTATATTAAAAATAACAGAATGGTGATTAGAATTATTTTGTTATAATCTGCCTATTTCTGTCATGAAGCAGTAATGCGTTTCGGTTTGAAGGGCGGGGCAGCTGTTGTAACTATACTGAGACCTTAGAACTTATATCTCAAGGTGGGTGGCGCATTTACGTGGTAGATGTCTATTAGCTCCAGTAACCACTTAACATCAGGTGGGCTGTGAGCTCGTCCACCCATCTAAGCAATAAATAAAAACGCTATTGCCTTCGTAGGCGGACGAGCACGTATGCTCCTATGGGCCATAGCCCATGATGATTGACCATCGTCGCTCGTGGACATATCAGCATTACCAACGGCACAGCCAAGCGGCTATAGCTGAGGATTTGAATCAAACTTCATCGGAGGACGATATGTCGTAACGTTTAGGAGACATCGTGGAGGGGAGTTCATTCCAGAAATGATCGTCCAGTAAATCTCGCTTTAGATAACTTTAAACTGCCGCTCGATAGAATTACATCCACCTAACATACCTAATATATGAACTATCTTTGAATTAAGTTCGATTGCTTTATATTATGGCCCACGTGTAAATATTGCTCTATAACTTTTTAGCTTAGATACAATAATTCTCTTGGTACATGATTAGTTTTTTAAAAGCTACCGTAGTAATGTTAAATAATTGTTCTCAAAGTTTTTAGAAATTCATAACCGAGCCTATATAAATGAGGCCTACTGAATTTCATGCTGGATCATCTCAGTGGTTCGCGATTCCGATCCGGTGGTAAATTCTGCGAAGCACTGCTCTTGCTGAAGCTAACGTTAACAAATTCTCTCAAGTAGAGCCCGTGAGCTCACCTACCTACATTGCTGTTTCGGCAAATATGCCAGAAGTATTTTTATTTTTTTATTTTTTTTTATTGCCTATATGGGTGGACGAGCTCACAGCCCACCTGGTGTTAAGTGGTTACTGGAGCCCATAGACATCTACAACGTAAATGCGCCACCCATCTTGAGATATAAGTTCTAAGATCTCACGTATAGTTACAACGGCTGCCCCACCCTCCAAACCGAAACGCATTACTGCTTTACGGCAGAAATAGGCAGGGCGGTGGTACCTACCCGCGCGGACTCACAAGAGGTCCAGAAAGTTAGCCCACAACACCATCAGTACGAACATAAGGGAAAAAAAACACAACATGCTTGACAGATATACGAGTGACCCAAAAAAAATTCAACTCAACAATAACCACATGTGAACACATCACCGCCCCACGATCGCACTAACGACCGCATACAACGCAATAAAACAGACCATTCAATGACAATAAACGAGAAAATACATCTCACATATTTCATAAAAAAAAAATCTTACGCATCGCACACTTAAATCAAACGACATAAAGTCGAAATTCCTACTTAATTCGATAGGCTAATCAACATGTGTCGCAAAGGGTTAAATAAGGGTTAAAGTAACGTTGTTTATTTTATGGTTTTTATCAAAACAAAAGGGCAAAGTGCAAAGGGCAAGTTCGCGACCGCCCGTCGGGTTATCGACTCACGTTTTTTGGGTTGAAAATATTGTTTTTCTGTTATATTTTTGATGTCTTTATTGCATTAAAAAGATGATCAACTAACTAACTGTATTGATATGAGAGGGGAATATGAGCTACTTGCCTAGAGTAATATATGTGAGAAATTCGACTCTGATTCGAATACGAATAAGAGTTTGAAAATATCCGTACTTTGCCATATATTCAAATGTAATACTTAGCTTATGGCCCATCATCTCCCTCAAGTTACAGTTTCAAGAATTTTAACATACCGTTTTAACCCCATAGTCACAGCTCTGAGTTTCCTGCTGGATGTTTTTTAGTTGTACTAGTTAGAAAATGAAAATGTACTAGTTAGAATATGTTAGAAAATTCTCCCAGGTTGAACCCGTGAGCACACCTACTCATCTGCGCGACCCTTCGGTTACCAGCGAAAATGTTGGAGAAATAACCCCACTTTATTATTTTCTGATAGTAACATGTATCATTCATAATTCAAAGTGTGTTCGTGATTGCACAGGATTAGTACATAGTATCCTAGCAATATTTTATTATAGCACGCGTTCATAAGCACAAACTATCATGTTTTTTACAAAAGTCCACACATTAGAGACCTTTGAAGGGCGCAACTTATACGGCTTACTGCTATTAGGTGTCCGGCTATCACCGGTGGTAGGACATCTTGCGAGTCCGCGGGGGAAGGTGCCACTACCCCGCCTATTTCTGCCGTGAAGCAGTAATGCGTTTCGGTTTGAAGGGTTGAGCAGCCGTTGTACTATACTGAGACCTTAGAACTTTATCTCAAAGTGGGTGGCGCATTCACGTTGTAGAGGTATATGAACTTCGATAACTACTTAACACCAGATTGGCTGTGAGCTCGTCCACGCATCTAAGCAATAAAAAAAATATATTAAATGAAATTCGCAAATTTAACAGAAAATCTACACAATTATGAACGCAACATAGAAATGTAAATAGTATTGTATAGTCAAATAATAAAATCGAATTGCTAATAGCCAATCGCGATTTAAATACAAAAGGAGTTAACAAAAGTAGTTTCGTTAAAATACGGGCAATCTAAAATCGATTCAAAAAAATACCACGCTAATGTTCATTTTCATTTGCATTGTTGTTTAGAGTGTAAATAACAAGTGCCACTTCAATAATATAATGTTACCGATATCCCCTACAAGATACGTTTTTAACAAATGTTGAATTTAAGGGTGTGCCATGTCGTTTTTAATATCAGATAGGGACGACGAGATCCCACAAGGGGCCTTTAAAAAAATCATCCGCGAATTAAATGTAATTGTTCGCTGGTTAACTGCTATCGCGGCGCCTGTAATGCGTTTCGTGTAGATTTTGGGGCTGCGTAATTGTATATCAAAATAATATGTATTTGCGTTACGTTTTAATTTTTAAAACACGTTCAACGGTATTTGTAATGGCTTTCGAAATGCAAAATTTATATAATTCGTCTATTCCACGCTGAGTTAGTAAAATTTAGAAATTTAAGGTTAGAAAACAGCATTTGATATTATTATTTTTATTTTTTATTTTATTGCCCTTGTAGGTAGACGAGCATACGGCCCACCTGATGGTGAGCCGTTACCGTCGCCCATGGACTTCAGCAATGCCAGGGGCAGAGCCAAGCCGCTGCCTACCAGCCAAGCCGCTGCCTACCGGCTGCTTATTAATAAATAACCCACTGTCGGTTTTAGCCAATTTAACGATCGCACAGACTTCAGTATGACTAGAGGTTTCTATCACACTTCTTCCATTTTATCGGTCTGTTACATTCTGTCAAACAAATTTAGTTAACTTTTACGATATCGAGAACGTTAAAAAACTCGCATTAAGTACACAGAACTAGACGGAATCATACATTTCCGTGCGGATTTTATAGTTTTTTTTGTGCATCGGTATCAATCGTTCTTGTATGTATATACTAAACTACTATATATATGTATGTATGTGCGTTTATATATATTTAAAACAATAGGTACATCGCGTGTAATTTGTTTCCTAATGATTCTTATCCATCTGATGTGAAGAGATCAATCACTCTTAGCGATAAGACGCCAATTGCGCTTTTTTGTATTTAATGTTTCGCATTTTTTATTTATTTTGTGTACAATAAAGCATAATTTTTCTCTCTCTCTAAGATCTCAGTAGCCTAAATATTATGTATTCAGCTCTTCTTTGACTCCAGCAAACTACTTATCATGCTCAAAACAAATACTAATCGTTACATGCCCGCCTTTAATAGGCAATCGCTTCGTTGGCTCTTCTGAGCTACAAAAAATCGCTCAAAAAGGACCTTGCAGCCATGATTATGCATAATTTATGCGCAACGAGTCCAGAGTGCCAGTTCATGGGGCGATTGTACTGAATGGACAGTAAATTGGCGAACATTGACACCGTATGTCGCCGGACTGTCGGTTATTTTTTTTTAGGATTATTGTTACAAATATTTGCTTATCACTTCGATGGGGCGTTTTTTATTAAGGAGATTTACGCTTTTGTTCACGGTTTGAGCGTGAATCTGGCGTTTATTATTTAATCAAATCAACTATGGTGTTTCACTTGAGTTCGTTTAGAGTTTGATAATGTGTTCTAAATGAAAATCAAATTGATTAAAGAAGTTCCGCAAAATTATAATTTACGTAATTACTGTCGGCAGGAGCTCTTGCGAGTCCGCAAGGGTAGTTACCACGACCCAGCCTATTTCTGCCGTGAAGCAGTAATGCGTTTCGGTTTGAAGGGCGGGGCAGCCGTTATAACTATGCTGAGATCTTAGAACTTATATCTCAAGGTCGGTGGCAGCATTTACGCTGTATACGTCTATGGACTCCGGTAACCACTTAACACCAGGTGAGCCGTGAGCTCGTCCACCCATCTAAACAATAAAAAAAAAGTAGTAACGTAATCCTTTTATCACAGTTTTCTATTTTCGCATAAAAAAATACTGCGTTCTTTCATACGGTACAAAGCCGGGAGGGTCGTGATCTCTACACAAAAACTCGCATTAGAATAAACGTTAGATTATTGCGTTTGACTAATGAGTTCGTTAGATCTTATCATATTCCACGTGTGTAATAGAAACGGGATTGGTAATCTTCTTTAAGCGTTCTTTCATTTGAATTATAATAGCTTTTTTTTATAAACGAGAGTTTATCTTTTTTTTATCTATTAATGTTGGCAAATAATCCTATTTACTCTTCTCTAAATGAGCGTTGAAAGAGTTCTTAGGGCCAGCTTGGCGACGTCCCTAGTATTGTCGTTAAGGTGACCACAATCATATACTGTCGCCAGACAAGTTTGCTACTTCAATATTAATCACATGATCTTGCATCATCTTTAGTCTGGAGTCACTAGACTATGGCCCAAGACCAAAAAGCCTACTTCATATGTTGCAAATGGTTACAGATATGGACCTGTACGTACCTTGTACTAATTCATGTTTAAAAAATTTGTATATTACACAACTGGTATAACTATTTTATGAATACTTATCTTCTATCTATCTATTATCTATTTATATATGAGTCGTCTATTATCAAAGGTGGCAATCTGTGCATTTGGACAAAAAAATGTTATTGATATGTCAATACAGATTGATTTGAATATAATCGTCTCCTTCAAAGAATACGGTTCAAAACCTGCATTAAATAAAGGTTAATACTTAACCTGTTATTTATCTAAGATGTCGTTCAGAAGAGTTTTGTGACTGCCANTGAGTCGTCTATTATCAAAGGTGGCAATCTGTGCATTTGGACAAAAAAATGTTATTGATATGTCAATACAGATTGATTTGAATATAATCGTCTCCTTCAAAGAATACGGTTCAAAACCTGCATTAAATAAAGGTTAATACTTAACCTGTTATTTATCTAAGATGTCGTTCAGAAGAGTTTTGTGACTGCCAATGGAATACAAAGTCAGTAATTCGTTTTTCTGATTTACCAATAATTGTCCAAAAGTCACATTGCCGGCTTTGATACTAGTCGACTCATATATAAAAATGAATTGCTGTTCGTTAGTCTCGCTAAAACTCGAGAACAGCTGGATCGATTTGGTTAATTTTGGTCCTGAATTATTTGTGGAGACTTAGAGAAGGTTTAAAAGGTTTAAGATAAATATGAAAATGCTCAGAATTAAATAAAAATAACAATGTTGTTTGTTTTAAGTTTATTTTATACAAAAGTTTAGGTCTTTTATTTATCGATGGAGGCACTACGAAGTCTGCCGGGTCAGCTAGTATATAGATAAAAATAAAACGCAATCACGTTCATATTTCAGTTTAAGTAATTAATTCGAATATCCAGAAAAGGGGCTAATCTTTAAATTCCAGAGAAAACCATTGATCACGCAAAACAACGTAGCGCCTCATCCGTGCGGCTTTAAGCGAAAACAACCCCAAAACCTTCTAGCTTACTGTGGATTTTCGTTTGATCCAGTACAAAATTGCAATCATAAATCACTCGGATAAATCGTGTTTTTCCTTCATTTATCATTTTACACCGATACCTGCCTTTACATAACGATCCTTTGCTTTTTGATTCAAGATTTTTTAATTATTTTTACCGCTCTAGTATTTTCTTTACTCATGTCTAGAATTTTAGGTTTATAAGCTCCCAAATAGTTTGATGTCAAATGTTTATAAAATTAAAAATTTAAAATCTGGTGTATCCTTGTGTACCTTACCCCACCCACTTCATACAAGAAGGTGTGACAGAAGACTGAGACAGAAATAAACAGAAACGCGGTGTCCCATACGACCTTACCACCTACCACCGGATAGGAAATAACACTAACTCGAGTAAGCCAGGTCGTATACTCGTATCTTCACACATCACAGTCACAGATTATACTATATACAGATATTACTTATTTCCGTGGCTTTATATTCTTTCCTGAACATCTGTCCTGGGTAAGGTCCCAAAATCCAACTTACGTGTGACTTATCGGGCTTTAAGGAAAGCTGAGAACAGAGAGACAGACAGACTAGTGGTAGGACCTCTTGTGAGTCCGAACGGGTAGGTACCACTACCCTGCCTAGTTCTACCATGAAGCAGTAATGCGTTTCGGTTTGAAGGGCGGGGCAGCCGTTTTAACTATACCGAGACCTTAGAACTCATATCTCAAGGTGAGTGGCGGCATTTACGTTGTAGATGTCTATGGGCCGGTAACCACTGAACACCAGGTGGGCTGTGAGCACGTCCACCCATCTATGCAATAAAAAAAAAAAAGTGTGTGTGTCCGCTCCGACGCACGACTGGAGTTTACTGGATATAAATATAAATTTGTGTCAGTTGAATACAGTAAAATATGGAAGTTACGTATTCTAGTGAGAATGATCCGGGAGTTGCGGAACACGTGGATGCGGTAATTAAGTAAGTCTATATAATTCACTTTTACAATTAATATATAANCGTCCACTCCCCACCCCTTCCCTCCCGTCCCATCCTGTCCCTTCATTTTACCTCCATTTCTTTAATACCTGGTCGTTTTATTTTTAAATGCGAACCTTTAATCAGAAGAGATTACTTTTCCGTCTCCGGATGTTCTTTTTATTGGCATCTTTGACTCGGGATTGTCATTAGTGTAATGAGATCGTGATGTCAAAATAGATTTTTGTCTGTGTCCTTTCCGCGGTTTTTTGTTTTGATGGTCTAATAAAGAAAAATGTATAATGATTGGTTTCTAATCTAAGTACAGACGGTACCCGTTGCCCAATGGAGGTGGCCACTAGAATCAGAACTTTTGAGACAAAACAGCGTGCTCCTTTTCTAAAAATGTTATATGTAATGAGAAGTTTGTTCATAAGTACTCATTTTAGGCAATTATACATTGTGGCATAATGCCGTCATGGGATAGCCGTTATACTATACAATTGAGGCTTGGTCTCCATAATCAAAATGAACCCAGTGCAAAATACAACAAACAAACAGACATCGGTAAAAATTAAAACGCGATGTTTGGTGCCAGGTAACACACACAAAAAAACAGAGATGAATTGAGTACTTCCTTCTTTTTTGAAATCAGTTAAAAACGAAATGTACTAACAAATTTTAAATTCAGTTAACCTACATACGATGAATTGGTGCACTAATTTCAGGTTGTTCGTAATTCCATTTGCGTTCGCGCTGAGCCCGATTCATAGTTTGGCATAATCAGCAAATAATAATAAAATATAATTAAGTTTCAATTCTCGAGGTCTTGTTCTTCAAATTCAAATTCAGAGCTATCGTTTCATTTTGACATCGTGCGCTAAGTGAGAAAAAATAAGAGGTCGCTTTTTTAAGGTCTGTGTTCCTAATTCTGTATGTCTGTTGGTCCTAATTACAATACAATGGAGTAATTATCGGCCAATTCAATCTACCTTAGTCCGCTACTTGGGCCAAAATCATATTCAGCTAAGAGTAATACTTCGTATAACACACGAAAAACCTAATTACTTTCGATAAGCACACGGGAAGTTATGATTTGATTACAGCACGTCTTCGGAACGGCTTAACCCGTTTTATTCGGTTACGTGCCGGTTTAATCCAGTTTTCGTATGCACGCTTATAAGACGCGCGATTTCAGTCTGATATTGTGGCGAACGAGTTGGTTTTAAATCTGGAATTACGTTTCGTAATCCGGAATTTCGGAGTCCATAAAATGGACACGAAAACCCCTTGAGATGAGCAGCGGTGCTCCGCCACTGGTACTGCGAAAAGTCAAGCGATAGTATCTCCATCAAGTCCCACCCAAACTTGCTAGCTAATTCGGGAATAAAATAAATTTAGAGAATTAACAGGAATTAGAAGTCGTCGTGGCCTAAAAGATAAGACGTCCGGTGCTTTCGTGTTGAGCGATGCACCGGTGTTCGAATCTCAAGCGGGTACCAATTTTTCTAATGAAATACGTTTCGGCTTGAAGGGTGGGGCAGCCGTTGTAACTATACTGAGACCTTAGAACTTATATCTCAAGGTGGGTGGCGCATTTACGTTGTAGATGTCTATGGGCTCCAGTAACTACTTAACACCAGGTGGGCTGTGAGCTCGTTCACCGATGAAAGCAATAAAATAAAAAAATAAAAATTAACAGGAATTACAGACGAAGTAATCTATTAGAAATTCAAAGGAAGGAAGGGACCTAACCTAATTTCTCAAAAAAGCCTAGCTTAGGGCTAGCAAATCTTCAAAGTATACCGAGCAATTTGGACACGAACGCTTCTATTATCAGTAACTTTACATACTTAGGGCTATCACACTTTTTATAACCTACGGCCCCTTAAATTTGGTGAATTTAGAGGTACATAGCTGATCATTCTTTAATTGCGTTTTTTTAAAACTCAGTGGGCTGTGTCTATTGGTCAATTTACTGGCCGAGCCCTTCGTCGCAAGCGATGGGTTCGACGAGAACGGTGGCCGGTGCTTGAGGTACCTAAAAGCACCGCTGGTAGATCGGGAGGATCCGAAATGACGTTTTAGGGCGGCGTGGACTGTTTACCATTCGGTCCGCAGGATAGGGAATGTTGATTGCGTAAATGGTATAATTGGAACACATACAGGAGTCCATAGAGATCACAACGTAAGTGCCGCTATTAGTTGTTTTGAAAAAACAGCTCTCTTATCATTTACCCTCCAAAACTGCTGCTTCGTGGAACAAATAAGCATATTTTTTTTATATCTTAGACTATGCTATATATATATATGCTATAGACATCTACAGCGTAAATGCGCCACACACCTTGAGATATAAGTTCTAAGGTCTCAGTATAGTTACAACGGCTGCCCCACCCTTCAAACCGAAACGCATTACTGCTTCACGGCAGAAATAGGCGGGGCGGTGGTACCTACCCGTGCGGACTCACAAGAAGTCCTACCACCAGTAAACATGGTGAACCCATAGTCATGCGAGCTCACAAAACACCCTATAGCCAGTAAATCCAATTTAAATTAATTGTGAGCACTCGTGAACATTCTTCATCTTAAGTCAGTACGTTAATAAGATCATGGTTCAAACGGCCATCTCTAAAGTATACCTAAAGTTCTATTTGACATTCCTGTAAATTAGGGGTGTCTTGAATTTTTTAGAGCAAATTTTCTTAATAGCCACTTCGAAGCTGTGAAGCCCCGAATTGATGAGACAAAAGCTCCGGAACTTACAGGCTTTGTTTATACAAAACGAGGCTTTGGGAAGCTTGTCGAATTACGTTTCAGGGAAATAGGGTTGAACGGTCCGTGTTTACATCAGGCCTGCGTTGATAAGCTGTTTGGCAGCTAAATCGTATCTTACCCTTTTTTGAACATTAACTTATAAATTTTTCAACGTAACTGAGTCTCCAATAACTTGATACACACGTATCAAGGATCGTTTACAATCCAATAATTTTATTATCTTGCCTTAATGCTCTATCCAGGATGACATATTTTTTGACTTAGATGGGTAGACAAGCTCACCGCCCAATTGATGCTAAGTGATTACCGGGGCCCATAGAAATCCACAATCTAAATGCCACCACCTATTGTGATACATGAGTTCTGAGTCTCACTCTTTAGAGTATAACGGCTGCTCGATTCTTCAAATCGAAACGCATTACTGCTTCACGGCAGAAACAGGCAGGTTAGTGCTAGTGAGAGAGAGAGAGAGAGAGAGAGAGAGAGAGAGAGAGAGAGAGAGAGAGAGAGAGAGAGAGAGAGAGAGAGAGAGAGAGAGAGAGAGAGAGAGAGAGAGAGAGAGTGAGTGAGAGAGAGAGAGAGAGAGAGTGAGTGAGAGAGAGAGAGTGAGTGAGAGAGAGAGAGAGAGAGAATGAACATTACAAAACAGTCTAACTAGCAGATACAATAAGGACGTTTTACATTTTGAGGCCAAAACATTGATGTTATTATAAACACTGTTGTGTGATTAAATTATCATAACCTTAATGTTACCGTAATTATAAGTACAGTAAATTTGTTGTCGTGACAACAGGCACGTGGTCCTATACCTATATACATATTCGTAAACAATGTTAAATTAGGAGCTATACATTAAAAACTACCCCAAATTTCATTCGTATCACTGGTTTGAAACTCAAATTCAAACTTGTTTGCTATTTTTCCAGTAATGCGTGTTGAAATTCGGCAATTTTATTTAATCAGTATATAATACAATAATAAAGGAAAACTAACTGGATATTAGAACACTATTAAAAACAAAAGAAGTACGATTTATAACCTTTTTATAAAAGTTCTTATATAAATTATCATCCGTGTTGGCGTAATCAAATGCGTAAAATGAAAAATATAAATGATATAATATTATCAATATATGAGTGATTGACTTGATTGTGATGAAGCATTTTTTATTCTGAACATACCTAAATATATAAAAATCGAAAATGAGAGAAAGTTTAAATTCATCAAATCGTTACTTTTTTGGCCGCAAAATTAAAAACGACCCAATAGGCGGTCTTTTCGCTAAAAGCGATTTCTTCTAGACTACCGTTTAATTAAGAGAAATTCTGGAAAAGATAAAGAGACAGCATCAGACGGTCATCAATTCAGGCGTTGGTGGCAAGTTTCAAAACACACCGCTACTCCACGCTGACGGCCGACCTCCACGTGCATTCGTGTAATGATGATGAGCCATTCATTTCACCAAAAGCGGCTTTTATCTTGTCAGTCAACCCCATAGATCCCCCCGATCCCCGATCTTCCTCGTGCTCTGGTACCCTCAATCTTTCCCTGGACCAAGCCCGTTCAATAGCCACCTCCCCTCGGGTTTACGATCACGGCTCGCCTAGTGTTAATTTGGCTATCGAAGCCCACAGATATCGTAATGTTACACAATCTTTAATGGTGCTTCAGCGTTGTGACATCTGCTTCTGCGACCAAGCTTTCGAAGGCTGATCAGAGAAGACTTCCACCACTAACGTCACTAGTTCAGATGCAAGTCTGCTGTTACCGAGGTAAACAAGAATGAAATTTCTTTACTCTTTAAAATGTCTTTATTACGAACGCGTTGTCTTCACTAACATTTTCGGTAGGTTTTTAAATCAAAGTTCCATTAAAATGAAGGCGCGACCTTGTTTCGAAGCGAAAAGGAAACATCGAGAAACAGGAAATGTCTTTAAACGAACACGGCTTCATGAACGTTTTGTTCCTCCCTTCTGAACGTGGTACATGCGTTTTTTGTTAAATATTATTAAAATACGATGTACTGCAATGATTTCTGTCTGAAGTTCATTATACGCACTTTCTGCGTTCTTTATATGTGTTTCTCAATATAGTTTTCTATAATTTCTACCGATTTGCGTTTTTTCTTTTACAATATCTCATATTTTGAAATTATATTTATCAGGTTCTTCTAGCATTCCCGTTCTATTTTCTTTCTACACGATACCCTGTTCTTATTACTCGCAGTCTAAAAAATATGCGTTCATTCTCTGTGCCTTTTTTATTATGATATTTTATCATTTTATTATTTTACAGGTCTTTTATTTCATTATAATAATATGGTTTGGTCCTCTGTACTTTTTGTAATTTCATATGGGGATTTCTAGAAAAAGACCCGGATGGATTGTGTGGAAGAGACGATGTAAAACATGGATTTAAGTGCAGGATGACGTATGATAGACCTGAGTACCCTGCATAGTGGGACAAAAGAAAAGGAAGCAAACTTTCTGTCTTTGCAATTTACGTGGAGAATATTATTCTACGTGTTCATCATCTGGGTAAAGGTTAGGTCACTCATAAAAACTGATACCTTATTACGAGGGCTTAAGCTTTGATTACCTATCAGACTGAACACTAAACAACAGGAATTGTAGGGAGTCCTAAAAGGACAACAGAAACCAATGACTTGGCAAAATTTAAGTCTTTACTAAAATTGTTGATTGCGATTCCCGGTCCTATCATATCTATAGCGCCAAGCTGCTTTGTAAGCCAATAAAAATCTACATACACTTGTCAATGACTCATGAATATAATTCTTTGAATCTTAAACAAAAGTTATCACTAAACGTTTCTTCATAATAATGTAAGCAATCCCACGGCTGGTCGAGCCCAAGTGTACTACACATTTTACTGCAAACCATTTTCCTGAAGCTGTTTTACGTGCTCGTAGAGTAAAATAGGAGCAGATAGAACACATCTATAAAATAGACAAAAAAAAGAGAAACCTCTATTAGCACGCCTGAAGCTAAGTATTTACCAGAACTCAACAACACCATAAATGTTGCTCATCTTATGGTCCGACTTCAAGATCTCATTTGGTTTAATAAAGGAGAGTAAAGGTAAGACTGATATTTAAGAGCAAGCATTGGACAGGACTATCTACGGATCAAATAGGTGCTTCTGTTATTTACTTTGTGATCCATTATATCATTGAAATTGGATAAAAGTAAAACACGATACAAGCGCTAGAAAGCTTTTGATAGGACTAAATGCAGTTTAGACCATGAATCACAGTTTCTCCAGCTCTTAAAAAAAAGACGAAAGTGTTCAACACCAATAAATCCTAAAAATGTTATCTGACTGTAAAACTTCTCAACTATAGCACGATATTAAACGTACTTATCAGTACCGTGAAAGCACATGAATTATTCTTGATGAGGGGCGGTATCAAGTAGAACATCTCCGAGTAATGTGGGTCCGGAGTTGCGTGTGGTAAAGCTGACGTTCCTTTTACGAATCCTCCTCGGTCTTTGATATGATCTGTTAAATATGGTAATGACAGAAGGTCGGAAAGACTTAAAATGTCACAGTTGTAGGTTTAAGGGCGAATTTCAATAGTGATAGGGTAAATGGCGTAAAAATTTACCATTCTGCCTATTTCGGAAACTGAAAAATCGTGCATTCCATTTTCTGTCAGAAAAAAAAAACAGACTTTGTAGATACTTCCAGAAAGGTTGGTGTTACCGTTAGATCAGAAGATGAAAAAAAAACAGACTTTGTAGACACTCCCGGAAAGGTTGGTGTTACCGTTAGATCAGAAGATGAAAAAAAAACAGACTTTGTAAATACTCCTGGATAGGTTGGTGTTACCGTTAGATCAGAAGATGAAAAAAAACAGACTTTGTAAATACTCCCGGAAAGGTTGGTGTTACCGTTAGATCAGAAGATGAGCAACACGCTCGTCTTCAATAGACGACTTAAAAAAAAAATGCATTTTCGCTTGAAATAAATTTAAGACTTGCTTTGCAAGCTCGAATTTTAATACAACCTAAATGCGAAATGTTTGTTTGCAGCAAAAAAATTTTCGACGTTATACCTAAAAAGGCCAAATGTACGGTGAACAATAAATATAAGAATTATACCGCGGTTTCGGAAAAGATAAATTTGTTAAGCGACCCGAGTATAAACTAAATACTAACATTCTTCCGTATTATTTTTAATTTGTTTTATGTATTAATGCGTTAACGGTCCAACGGCCAGGATGAGCATACAAGAATCAAAGTGTTCTCACGAATGCTCACGGTTAGATTTGTAATTAGCTTTATTTACTTGTTGCCTTTGTAGGCGGACGAATTAGGAGCCCACCCACCCGAAGTTCTGTGGTCATGGACATAAACATTACCAAGGGCCTTTCCAAGCCGCTACCTACTGCTGAGGACTTTCCTCAAACCTCGTTCGTGTTTTTTGGTAAACAGTGGTTACCGGTTTATTTCGGTAACCGCTTAATCGAAGGAACCACGTCTTTGTTTTCTCATTGTTGCTAAATTTGTTTTTTCTTATTGCTTAAGTGGGTAGACGAGCTCACAGCCCACCTGTTACTGGAGCTCATAGACATCTACGACGTAAATGCGCCACCCACCATAAGTTCTAAGGTCTCAAGTTACAACGGCTGTCCCATCCTTCAAACTGAAACGCATTACAGCTTCACGGCAGAAATAAGCAGGGTGGAGGTACCTACCCGCGCGGACTCACAAGGGGTCCTACCGCCGGTTTGCGGGTTTGATTTTTATTACACGATGTTATTCTTTCACCGTGGAAGTCAATTGTGAACATTTGTTGAGTACGTATTTCATTAGAAAAATTGGTACCCGCCTGGGTTTCGAACACCGGTGCATCACTTAATACGAATGCTTATCCTTATCTTATCCTTTAGGCCACGACGACTTCTGTTGTTTAAGGCCAAATCTACATGATTAGTAAAAGAATAGCTGTTATCTGTAAACCCTAGTATTATATTTATATACTCGTAAATACTGCGTCAAAAACTCTCTCCAACAAGCGACGAATTGGAAGCACAACTTTTTTTATTTTTAACTTAAAAATGTGTCCCAAATACGTTGTTTGTGCGCTCAGTGAATAGGCCAGGAGATGAATACAGCGGAAATATGAAAGGACTTGGCGTGTCAGCCGGTGACTGCATGTCCTGGCATCTCAACGACATACATACACAAACCGGTCAGTAATGTATGGATGTGGATTTTCTTTACTGGCGTCGATAAGTGGAGAACATAACTCACCGAACGGTAAGCGGTTACAAAATTGCCGTTACAATACATACAATACATACGTATGTCGGAAACTACTTCCGCAAGTTTTTTTTTATTTATTGCTTAGATATGTGAACGAGCTCACAGCCCACGTGGTGTTAAGTGGTTACTGGAGCCCATAGACATCTACAACGTAAATGCGCCACACACCATGAGATATAGTTCTGAGGTCTCAGTATAGTCACAACGGCTGCCCCACCCTTCAAACCGAAACGCATTACTGCTTCACAGCAGAAATAGGCGGGGTGGTGGTACCTACCCGTGCGGACTCACAAGAGGTCCTACCACCAGTAATTACGCAAATAATTAATTTTGCTGGTTTGCTTTTTATTGCACGATGTTATTCCTTCACCGTGGAAGTCAATCGTGAACATTTGTTAAGTACGTATTTCATTAGAAAAATTGGTACCCGCCTGCGGGATTCGAACACCGGTGCATCGCTCGATACGAATGCACCGGACGTCTTATCCTTTAGGCCACGACGACTTCCGCAAGACAACATTAAATTGCCAAAAGGTCGGATATCCATATTTTCAACTTTTGTACAGACCATTCACTGTTGCACGTAATTCTGATGTTTACCGAATAATTCATATATATGATGTTGATATCAAACTTAGAAATACAACTGCGTTGTTCCAAAAACCGATTATAAAAGAATAAATATACCTTCATCATCATCATCATCATCATCAACAGCCCACAGTCGTCCACTGCTGGACATAGGCCTCTCCCAATCCACACCACTGAGCCCGGTCTGCAGCTCTCCTCATCCACTTCTTGCCGGCCACCGTGCGGAGGTCATCGCACCACCTAGCCAAGGGGCGTCCCACGTTACGTCTTCCGCTGCGCGGTCTCCACTCGAGAACCCGTCTGCTTCAGCGATCGTCAGTCCTACGGCATATATGGCCAGCCCACTGCCACTTCAGCTTGCTGACTCTTTGAGCTATGTCGATGACTTTAGTTTAGTAAATATACCTTAACAAGCTTTTAATAGGAAACGCAAGCACAGTTACGTTTTGGAAACAAACACAGCATCGGGAAAATGTTAAATGTTAAATTAAAAATTTCTGAAGTTTCTGAAAATTTTCCCAGCGCTCCGATAAGGAAGTCCTACCTATCTATAATGATACTTTGATATACTGGTATCGAGATTGTTACGAAACTTCAATTAGCTGCTGTCGGTTACATATTTGTCTTGTGATCGATTTTCATTTCTTCCCACTGCGCAGCCGGCATGGTTTCCTCTGTAATTAGTACGAGTTTTTTAACGTCCTCGATAACGTAAAAGTTAACTCAAATTTGTATGGAGTTGGAACGTTTGCCTACGTTTGCCGCTAGAGGCGCTGTTTCAACTGCATACAAATTTTAGTTAACTTTTACGCTATCGAGAACGTTTAAAAGCTCGCACTAAGCAAACTGTTCAAAGGGACAACAACCTTTAGGCATTACTGTTGAGTATTCTCATTACTCAAGGAGGCAGCTTTGACAGTGCGATGTCTATGGACGCTGGAGCCCATTTAACACTAGGTGCGCCGTGATTTTTTCCATTTTTGGGCGTTACGTCAAAGGGAAGATCTTCTACCGAGCGGGTGAAATTTCTCGGTAGTTCAACGGTCCAAAGGTTGTTGTTCGGAACTTGTATTAAATAAACTTTTCTTGAAAATGCAATTGGCGAGATTCAGGAGTCTGTCAAATATACAATCTCTATATATAAAAATGAATTGCTGTTCGTTAGTATCGCTAAAACTCGAGAACGGCTCGACCGATTTGGCTAATTTTGGTCTTGAATTATTCGTGGAAGTCCAGGGAAGGTTTAAAAGGTGAGAAAATATAAAAAAGCTCGGAATTATATAAAAACAAACAATGTTGTTTTTCCTTTGATGTGTCCCCTTGATGTGTCTTTTATTTATCGTCTAGCGACCCGCTCTCGCTTCGCTTCGGAAAGATTAAAACACACATGAAACCAAAAAAAAAAAATAAAAAAAAATTAAAAAAAGTAGCCTATGTTCATCAGGGACAATGTCGGCTTTCAAATCGGTCCAGTAGTTTCGGAGCCTATTCGAAACAAACAAACAAACAAATCTTTCCTCTTTATAATATTATTATATATATAGTAAGTATAGATTGAGGCACTACGAAGTCTGCTCTGTCAGCTAGTCTCATATAAAAAACACACACACAGTACATAAATAAACAAGTATAGAGTAGTAGTCGACTCGAAGCCATATCTTAACGTAGAGTAAAAAGTACAGTTAAAAACTTACGCAGAAACAAAATTCTGAAATTTAAGTTATAGGTAAGAATTTAAAGTTTAAAGTTGCCTAATTTGTTTTGTAATTACATTGGAATTCGAGAAACCCTTTGTTATTTCGTAGGGCTATTCAAAATAGATAGGAAATCGTTACGTTAAATGTGCGCCTCTATTGCCGTATACAATAGTACATATTACAGTGGAATAGGATTTCGACGAAGAAACAAATCACTGTGATATTTCTTGGTGTATTCACAAGTGGAAGACAACATTAAAAACACTTTATGTTCTAATCACGGGCTAATTATGTTAATTTTTCACTAATGCTGTGGTTTGGATTATAAAAAAACAAATGCAAGGTTTATCGAATTTATCGCTAACTTATTCGCCTTAAAAACCGCTACAGCGGGATAGTGACAAGATAAATAAAAAAAGGATTATTATAGTCTAGGGGTAGAGGTCCCAAACGATGATCGGACCAAATAGCGGAGGGACTGGGGATACCTATCAGCGACGCACTCCACCGGGCTGCAGGGCGGGATCGATGGAGACAGTTGGTTGACGAAATCGGACGGAGTCACGATCCTCAGCAGTGAGGAACCGATCGAAGAGAGAGAGATAGTCTAAAAATTACGTTCAGCGTTTCCATGAATTAAACAATTAAACATACGATGTACTTGGTATTATGTCGAATTGCTACCCCTACAGTACTGTTACGGTAACCGCACAAACTATTTCAAAAAGGTTTTATTAGTAGGGGTAATAATTTAATGAAATTATCATTTATACTGGTGGTAGGACCGCTTGTATATTGGTGGTAGGACCTCTTGTCAGTTCGCACGGGTAGGTACCACCACCCTACCTGTTTCTGCCGTAAAGAAATAATGCGTTTCGGATTGAACGGTGGGGCAGCCGTTATAACTATACTCAGACCTTAGAACTTATATCTCAAAGTGGGTGGCAAATTAAAGTTGTAGATGTCCATGGGCTCCAGTAACCACTTAACACCAGGTGGGCTGGGAGCTCGTCCACCCGTCTAAGCAATAAATAATTAAATAAAAATAACAATAATTAAATTACATATCACGTTCATTTCTCCCCATAAAAGTTCGACTTTAAATTTCATATGAAATGGATCATCATTTTATGTGTATAATTAAAGTTTTCGGCTCGTTTTATATTCTGTTTGTTCGTCTCAGTTCAAGTCTTTTAATAATATATTAAATTCGAAACAATGGTTCGGAGCTTTCAGCTTACGAGCTTTCAGTGTATTATGTTTTGATACTAAGAGTATATTGGTGTATATCTTAAATTATTTGTAGACGACTTACGTAGCATTTTTTTATTGCCTTCGTAGACAGAGACAGTTGTCTCAATTTGAATAAGCTTTACCCACAGACACAGCCCACTCAGTTTTTCGCCGGATCTTCTCAGTGGGTCGCGTTTGCGATCCGGTCGTAGATTCTGCAAAGCACTGCTCTTGCTAGGCATCACTCCGGTTTGAGCCCCGTGAGCTCACCTACTAGTTAAGGTTACGTTGAAATTGCCTCTCAAGGCTATCAGCCTAGGAAGAAAAAAAAAAGGTTTATATATTTACAATGCTGTCGTGCATTTTTTTTATTACCCTTGTAGGCAGATGAGCGTACGGTCCACCTGATCGTTACCGTCGCCCATGGACGTCAGCAATACAAGGGGTAGCGCCAAACCACTGCCACTGCTTACCGTTAAGTACTCTCCACAAGATTCTCCACTATTTACTGCCTAAATTAGTGAACGACATCATCTTGTGTTAAGTGGTCATCAAAGCTAGATATAAAGTTGCCATCTTCCTTATTTCGTACAACGGCTGCCCTGCATCTCAATCCGTTTACTTCGTAGGGAGAGTATGTAGGACATTAACACCAACACGTTTGAAGCTTAACATAAATATCCTCAAAGCCAGTTCAATCTATATATTATATAAAAATGAAATGCTGTTCATTAGTCTCGCTAAAACTCGAGAACGGCCGGACCAATTTGGCTAATTTTGATCTTGAATTATTTGTGGAAGTCCAGAGAAGGTTTAATAGGTAGATAAATATGAAAATGCTCGGAATTAAATAAAAATATCAATTTTGTTTGTCCTTTGATGAGTCCCCCGTCGGACGGATTCCTTTTGTCTTTTATTTATCGATTGAGGCACTACGAAGTCTGCCGGGTCAGCTAGTACGAAATAAAATTATTAAAACGATGTTTTTTTCACTATTCTCCCAGTTTCCGAGAGTAACATTTAAACATTAAAACCTTTAACTGGTTATTCCGTATCGTCTCTCCTTGTGGACAAAATATACATGGGTAATTTAAAACGGAAATGGGAAACAATGGAATAATTTAAATGATAAGCTAGCTGTTGTTTACCTCCAGGTATAGAAGTAGTGTTTAGGCATACCGCATTGCGAGCTACGGATTATAGTACCTATGTACATAGTTCCGCTTTTTTTATTGCTTAGTTAGGTGGACAAGCTCACAGCCCACCTGGTGACAACTTCGACGTAAATGCGCCACCCACCTTGAGATATAAGTTCTAAGGTCTCAAGTATAGTTACAACGGCTGCCCACTCTTCAAACTGAAACGCATTACTGCTTCACGGCAGAAATAGCCAGGGTGGTACCCAGCCGCGCAAACTCACAAAAGGTCCTACCATTATGTTGGCATTCTTGTAACGGGTAGGTACCACCACTACCTATTTTTGTCGAAAAGTAGTTTATGCGTTCCGGTATGAGCTGTGGAACTGCCATCATACTGTACAATGAAGACTTAGACCTCATGTCTCAAAGGGCGTGGCGACATTCACGTTGTAATCATACCGCTGTAGACCAAATTCTTATCTAAGATGCGCAGTATAACAACTTGGCATCGGTCAATTGTTTCAGAAGCAATAAGAACGAAAAATAAATTTCCAAAAGAAATAACGATGTTGGTGACTTGCCCTTTTGGTTTGCCTTTACAATAGGGCTATGCTGCACGATTTCGAAGCGACATTACGATTTTCCTCGTAATTATTAGGACACACAACCCTACAAGTTTTAGTATACTAGAGTCTGCCTCAAAAGCCGAAAAGCCTTCAAGGTAGAAATACTCTATCTTCTTGGGCAACGAAACATTAACATCGCTTGGAAAGACCTCTTTATCTTATTGTTAGTAATAATCTTATTATAAGTAATAATCTATACTAATATATAAATCTACAGCGGTTTTTACGGATGTTCCGTTATATCTACTGAACCATGCACCCGATTGACCTGAAACTTGGTATCCATGTTGAAAATACATGTACTTAACGGATAGGCTAATATTTATATGAGTATGGACTCCTTAATAGTAATGACAATAAATAATAATGTTAATTTTAAATGCCCAGCGAAGCGGGTGAGTACGGCTAGTCTTATTATAAAAATATTTGAAGTACCTAATTAAATACATACCTGTGTGAAATTTATTAAATGTGAATTTAAGGCAATTTCTTATTAAAATTTTCAATCGATGACAATACAGACAATATCAGTGGCGATTAGGTTCTATCGATTATCCGCACCAATGGCAGAGGTAGTTCACCCTGAAGTCACATCTGTTCTGTGGCCGGGGTAATTGTGCCAAGGTGAATCGGTCAACCAGAACTTGTGGTTTTAATCGTTCTATGCTTTATCTGCTTTGTACTGAAAATCAACGAACAAGAGAGAAGATTTATATTAATTGCACAGATTGATAAAATAATTTAAGATGTCACCACAAAAACATCATTTCAGTTAAACTAATATTTAAATCCTCAACAAAAAAATATCGGTTGTCTGTAAAGTCGGTTTACTGACGATAGTTGAACGGAACAACGTCATAAGAAAATACTGATGGAATGGTTTCTTTTTTGTATAGCAGCTGTCCACGCGGATGCATCGCTCACTCAAGTAGGAGAGAGACAGATGTCGAACGCTGCCGAACGCGGAGGCCGATTGTGCCTTTTTGTCGCTCGTTGCGCGTTCTCGCTTGCACTTCAAGCCTTAAATGGAACGCCTCAGAGCGAGGTAACGCCGCACGAGTCATGTTTTTCGTGCGTGCAGCCGGCTCCATCGAATTATAAGACGTTGTCACGTCAATAGGTTCATAAAAATTACTTAAAAACAACTTCTCGTGTTTGCAATCTAACAGAATTCACAAATAAATTCATGATTTACATGAAAAACAATTTTTTCAGACATTTCAAGGTTTCCTGAAGCAAGCTCGTACCTGAATTATGAAGGTATTCAGAGCGATCAAATGTCTTTGCTGAATTCATAGTTATAACTTGATTTGATATTCTTAGCTAGCTAGTAACTTCTAAGATTCCGTTGCAGAGCAAAATAGAATCCGCATATCGACTGGCGTTGTCTTATGAAAATATTCACTCAAATAACAGCTGCTAAATGAAAACCAGTCTAAATCTAATCGGGCACATAGAAGCACTAAGCAATTGTAATTAATGTCTAACGTCATAATTTAAGCCTTTTTATCGCATGTTAGACAAAAAATGCACTATTTTATTTAGTGATGTCTCAATTCAAGAGCGCTAGACAACATTATTTACACTCGCGAAGAAAGATTGCAGTCAATAAATCACTGCATTCATCCCCGGTGCATTTTCATAGATATTTTTGCCACGTACCAGCCGGCTTTAGATTTAACTGCTCTCCATGATGCTATGGCTTGACAGACATGGATTTCTTCAAACTAGATTTATGGAGTTCATTTAGCGATGGACGGCAGCTTGGCTATGTCCCTACTGACGTGAAAGTAACAGAAATAAAAAAAACATCCAAACATACATACAAACTTTCGTATTTATAATCTATATTTATAAAAATGAATTGCTGTTCGTTAGTCTCGCTAAAACTCGAGAACGGCTGGACCGATTTAGCTAATTTTGGTTTTGAAGAAGTCCAGGGAAGGTTTAAAAGGTAAATAAATATGAAAACGTGTGTGAAGATAAATATGAAGTGTGTGTGATAAATATGAAGATGTGTCCCCTGTCGGACAGATTCCTTTTGTTTGTTTTAAGTTTATTTTATACAAAAGTTTAGGTCTTTTATTTATCGATTGAGGCACTACGAAGTGTGCCGGGTCAGTTAGTTTAATATAATTT
This sequence comes from Bombyx mandarina, assembly GCF_003987935.1. Next base: position 827,894 of record NW_021011561.1, on the reverse strand, counting down.
AATGATAAATCTAATATTAAAAAAAAAGGCATGCCCGCTGAGTTTCTTGCCAGTTCTTCTCAGGACGGAGGCTAGTTTTTGTGAATTGGCGGTAGTTTTTTTAACGTTCAACAAGTATGTACTTTCATTTATGTTGAATAATTTTTATTTGATTGATTTTATTTGATTTGATTGGTCCTAATATATAATGGACACGTGTGGACTGGACCGCTTAAAGTATAACGTTTGTTTGAAAAAATAATCTAATAATTGTAAACGCGACACCGAGAAAATTTTGAAAAATCTACACCTGAATATATGTCATATAAAATTCTAGTCTTGACAATAATTCTTTACAAAGCTCGTTTTTTAACTTTCTCTTTACTGCAAATACGGCGATGCCAACAAATATACAACTGTATCCCGCCATGACATGTTAATCGACATGCCAAAAGAGAACAGTGCTAAATATCCTACGCTCTGATTACATTCATGATTTATTAATTTGACATAAATCCGCGGCCGGCGTGATTTGAGCGCTCCCGATAATTAATTCCGTAGCTACGTGGTTTATTATTGTATTTTTAATATACGATTTTAAATATTTACGTTATCAGTTGCGATAATGTTCTGGTTTTTCAACTTTTTATTGGAAAATCAACGACTGTAGCACAAACTGCAGATACAGACATATTAATTTGAAACTGATATTTCCCATTCCTCTATTTTTTCCCCAGACCTAGTCCAGATAGGCATTAACAACGTAAATGCGGCTACCCACCTTAGAACATGAGTTCTAAGTCTTAGAACTGAGACTTAGTACAACGCTACCCCACCTTACGAGTCGGAACGCAGATAGAAACAGGCAGAGTTTGTTAATACTTCCTGCCACCAATAAATAAAAATTGACGATCGCAGCACATTGGGATAATACCTAATCAGAGAACGGTGCTGTCCATTGTCTCAAGATACCCTCGGTTGCCTTTACAACACCCACGGGAAGTGATGGGGTAGTCTAAACCAAACTAATCCAATCTAAACCAAAACCCACACGTGGGGTATTGTTTGTCCCTTACAAACTTTAGAATGACTTACTAAAAAAACAGTAAATGGTTAAATTTAAAATACTGTTAAGTAAAGTAATTGAATTATCTATATTTACTAATAAATTTAATTGAATCAAATTAAATGAGAACGAGTTTTAATTACGAAATTCTTTAGAAAGATCTCTCTTGCACGTGCAGCTTTGTAACTTCGTTTGTTTGGTGTGCCGCAGAATATTAAATTCAAGTGAGAAGTTGCTTTACATAATCAACGCTTGTCTCTGAGAAGCGGTTTATTTTAATTAAGTACCATTTTTTTTATCCATGCGCGTTGGAAAATATCTCGGATATAGGTTTCTCTTTTAATCTTTATCTTCATTCATTTTGTCTTTTAATCTAAGACTGTACTTGATTTTTGAATTTATATCCAAAAAATTTCTACTCTTTTTTTTATAGGGCGTGATGAATTTTGATCAAGTATCGATTTAAAGGTTGGAGTACATCTTGACCAAAAGTCTAGGGATACTTAAAATCATTAATAGACATAAAATAGCTCTTAGATTTTGCTCGCGACTTCGTCCGCGTGGAATAGTTACTTTGAGATAACACTAAATTTTACCCGCGACTTCATTTACGTAGAAGGTGAAGATATTTTTGAACAATAGAATGTTAAGGAGCAATTTAAGGTACCAAAATTACACTTTTTAACAACCTTGAAAAGAGGAGGTTATCAATTCGACCACCATTTTTCTATGTACCTATGTTCACCGTCTTCTCGAGAATGCTTGAACAGATTCTGATAACTCTGTTTTCTTTTTTTTTGTTCGAATGGGTATACTTCCCGAATGGTCCTGTAATCATCAGGATCAGGATCTGATGATGGGATCTCGGAGAAGTCGAGAAATCTCTACAATTGTCAAAGCCTATCTTGAAGTGATTTGGGTGTTTCTAGTTATTCTGTGCCGCCGCGCACCGGTCCGCTGGCGTCTTGTACATCATTATTACACGCTTGATAATTATTTTGCTGCGACTTAAAACCGCGATATCTTCTAAGACACTATTGAAATCAAATTATGTAAAGGGCAAACGGTGCATCATTTAAAATCAACATTTTATTATTTTCATTTTAATAATGACTCGTTAGTTACTATTTAACAGATACAGTCAAAGTACATATTACAATACAATTTTGCCGGTTCTCGGACTATACCGTCTGCGTTTACTCAATCTATGACACCCACAGCGCTGCGGACTGCCGCTAATGGGCAAGTTTATTATTATTTGCTCAGTTCGTTGCGATACGCTCAGTTACCGTGGGAACCACGATCTATACATTTCTGTACAATATATTTAGGGTTGGAGCTGAGACACGACCTATCATGAATTTATTTTAAAAAAGTAAACAAAATAACAATCAGCTGTTTTATATTATTGAAACAATGAATTGGCACCGCCACTGATTTACCTGTTTCTGTCATTAACCAAACATGAGTAGCTCTGTAAAGCACAGGGAAACCGTAGTCCTCTTTTGAAGTAGCGGATGGTAAATTCCTAAGAACCGGCAACTCCATATTGATTTGAACATGAAACATTAAGGAGATTTCAATCAATTCTATATTTTCCTTTGTATTGGTTTTTAAGTGTTTCATTCGATAATCTATACTAATATTATAAAGAGGAAAGATTTGTTTGTTTGTTTGTTTCGAATAGGCTCCGAAACTACTGGACCGATTTGAAAAATTCTTTTTCCATTAGAAGCCGACATTGTCCCTGATGAACATAGGCTACTTTTTTTAATTTTTTTTATTTTTTTATTTTTTGGTTTCATGTGTGTTTTAATGTTTCCGAAGCGAAGCGAGGGCGGGTCGCTATAGTTTATATTTCTAATAAAAAAATATCCACAATTTTAGTCGTTGTAAAAATCAACAAGATTGGTTCGCATTTGATGAAGTAAAAGAGATGGCTCGAAGTTTCTTAATTTGAAGTCGAATAGTAAATTCAATACGATTGCTTTTACAATTTCATCGTAACTAACTAATAGAGGCTAATACGCCGATAGACGTAGCGAATGATGAATGAAGAAACTATACAAGTGCAACAGGTAATAAGATTGGATTTTCGTGAATTTCCTCTGATTTTAGTGAAACGAATCCAACTATTTACCACAGCTTTGTGTAAATACCGGTGGTTGTAGAATAGGAGGTTGTAATCTGGATACATATTACCTACCCTATATCTACTTTTTTCCCTACCTATTCACTGGTAGCCTAAGTGGCTATTCCAGATACGCCCAGACGGGTAAGTGAATTCACGGGCTCAACCTGAGAGAATTTGCTAACACTAGCCCTAGCAAGAGTAGTCACAGTCTACCACCGGATCGGAATCGCGACCTACTGAGAAGATTCGGCGAGAAACTCAGTGGACTGTGTCTATGAGTTAAATATATCTACCACGAAGCAGTTATGCATTTCGGTTTGCAGGAAGAAACGGCACGCGAACTAAACAAGTAGTGGAACGCTTATCTACTTATTTCGCTATAAGCAATGAGGGTTAGGTTTAAAGTCATTTCCTCTTCTGCGTAAACTAATAAAGGCGCATAATATTCCCAGCACCGTCCCACACGATAGCCAGTGGGTGGACGCAAACGTAACATTGACTGTTCCCACGATCTCACAAACTGCATTCAGTAATAGATAAGGCACCGTTTATTATCAATTATCTATGTATGGCTGGAAATTTCCGGAAACAAACTATCGTGTTTAATGTTTATTTTGCAGCGTCAACGTGTTGCTTGCCAAAGCCATTTCAACCGATTACATATTAAAGACTTTTCACACGCAAACCTTTAATTTTAATGCAATAATCGCCCTTACTATTACCAGCTACGAAACAGTGTTAGTAGGCTGCCAAACCTGAAGCATTCAAGTATGGACAGTGCAAATATCCAGCTTAACATATGAGGTCGAAAGTTCAAGTAAATTATTAACTTGTACGCGATATAAGCATGCCGAGTGTTCGTACCTACTCTTCTAAGGTTATAATAATCCTTACCGCAGTATACGAAGTCATTCTTTTAAGATAACAGTAGTTGGTAAACGTCAGATTCAGTCAGAGTTATAACTCCAAGTTAAATTGATTCAATTTAACTTGGAGATATAATCGTGGTCGTAAGAAAATGATTTTTTTTTATTGCCCTTGTAGACAGACGAGCACAGGGCCCACCTGATGGTGAGTGGTTACCGTCGCCCATGGACTTCAGCAATGCCAGGGGCAGAGCCGAGCTGCTGCCTACCGAAAACTTACCTACATCAGTATATCAGAGGTCTTAGCCGTTCGGACTGGTGGGCAACGTGGGGCAGCCCAGTAAGCAGATATAAAGCAGATATAAGATATAAGCGCTCATACACTTATGCAGTTCTCCATTGCCGACTTATCCGGACACCGTATTAGAGATGTCCCCGAACTCCAGTCTCCCGCCATTCCTTCTTAACACAAAAAAACGTTCGATTGCGGAGAATAGAATCTTTTTTTTATTGCTTAGATGTGTAGACGAGCTCAAAGACCACCTGGTGTTAAGTGATTAATGGAGCCCATAGAAATCTACAACGTAAATGCCGCCACCCATCTCGAGATATGAGTTGTAAGGGTCTCACTTCTACAGGACAACGGTTGCTCCGCCCTTCAAACAACGCATTACTGTTTCACGGCAGAAAGAGGCGGGGTGGTGGTACCTACCCGTGCGGACTCACAAGAGGTCCTACCACCAGTAAATTCTGAGAAATGTCAAGATGTGACATATTACTAAATCGTTAATCCAAGGAACAAATCGTTATGAGTCGAGTAGTAGGGCCGCGGTATAGCAATGAAATTTAAATTTGAGACAATCTATGCCTCAAAGTGGATAAATTCTTCGCTCCGGTTACCGCTAAACATCTGAGTATAGAGAATCATCTAATCCAAAGCTTTTCTTGGTAACAAACACAAGAATACTTATGTGTCCATTGTATGTTAAAATAGAGAACATATTATTATTGTGTTAATATAATGTTAATACATTTGAGCACAAGTTTGGAACACAGACGACTTACTGCCAGCGCGTTCGCAAGATTTACGTAATCTAATTACAGAGAAACACTAACAAACTAATTTAGTTGGTTAAGTTAGTCTTGGCTGTGTTGTATTAAACTTAGTCTAGTAATTAAGTGTTGGAATAAGTAGAAAACAGATCGAAAAGTCAATTTAGAATGTTTTTAATTCGCATTAAATAGCTCAGAGATAAGGAAATATTTCGATACATGTTACGAAATGTTTTGTTATTGCCTATCAAGGCCGAGGAACTTACAATGACGGTAAGTGGCACGTGGACTACTCCCCGGAAGGTTACGATTAGTGCCCCCACCATTACAGGATGCTAAGGTTGACCTGAGATAGCTACTCCGACACCAGACAGGCTAAATTACAAATAACGGTTTCAATAACCTATATGATGCTGATTACCAGTTATTATTTAGATATTATTAAGATTTTTAAATTCAAGGACAGGTATGTGTTAATGTCACTTGTATACTATCATATAAATTATTTTAATATTTAACATATTCCTGTCAGCCCTCAAACATAATTTTAACCTATTATACGAGTATGACCATTAACTAGGGTAGGTACCACCACCCTGCCTGTTTCTGCCGTGAAGCAGTAATGCGTTTCGGTTCGAAGGGCGGGGCAGCCGTTGAACTGTAAAAACTGAGACCTAAGAACTCATGTCGCTAGATAGGTGGCGGCATTTACGTCCTAGGCGTCTATGGGCTCCGGTAAAACCACCAGGTGAGCCGTGAGCCCGTCCAACCATCTAAGAAAAAAAAAACAGGAAGCTGATTTGATTTGCTCGATGAACTAAAGCGACTCAGAAATTAGGGAGCTGCCTCTTCCGGAGACTTTTAGTTCTTAAAAATGACACGTTGTCCATTGCTGACCCGCATTCGTATGCAGATGAGAGCATGGAAGCGCAATATATCAGAGAGATCATCAGAGTTTATGACTAGTCCTGACTCAGAAGAGGCTATCAAAACGTGAATCTAAAGTGGCGAACTCTCCGGAGCGAGTACCCAAATGGGGTGAAGTGAATTAAATTAAATTCAACCCATTAAAGACGCATTTGCGAGTTCAGTACGAAGAAGGGTCGTTTATTACCGCACCGCAATTCCTGTAAACTTCCGAAAGTTCGGGTTCTTAGGGTTAGTGTCACGATGTATTGGGTATTAAGAGTCAATTGAAAGTTTTTCTTATGCTTTTGTGGGCAGATGAGCATATGAAGCGCACTAAGTTCCTGATTACCACTGGGTACACAAACTTCCTTTAAAGAAGGATTGGCAAATCGGTAAGACTATCTAGGATGGTAGGAGCTCTTGTGAGTCCGCACGGGTAGGTACCACCACCCCGCCTATTTCTGCCGTGAAGCAGTAATGCGTTTCGGTTTAAAGGGTGGGCTAGCCGTTGTAACTATACTGAGAACTTAGAAGAACTTAGTCTATGGGCTCCAGTAACCACTTTACACCAGGTAGGCTGTGAGCTCGTCCATCCATATAAGAAATAAAAAATAAAAAAGTCCACCGTACCGAAAATGAACTCTTAGTAAACGAGTGGAGTACTGTTTCTATTTCGGGGTAAATACGAGAACTCCAGGCCTTTTATAATATTATCATTTAATCTACGCAAACTTAGGTTTTGTAAGATTAATTCCATTGGGATAAACCCTCAGTTTTACTTTTAATAATCTAATAATTTCATATCTACTGTTGCTGAGTTTAGACAAGAATGAGTTACGAATATGACGAAATAACCTAAAGTAAGGGTAAAAGTTAAAGAATTTTTCATTTCCCCGAAGAGCGAACCTCGTCATGCTTACCTTACATTTACATTTTTCTAAGCGAATAACTTGTAACAGGAAAAGGAATTGAATCGGACGAGTTATTAGGGTTACGAACGTATAAAAATATTTAAGAAGGATAAAAGTTCATCAATATTTTATCATTATATGCTGAAATTATTTGGATGGCAGGTACTGTACAATGTACAATGAATAAAACCTTTTTTTTGGGAAATATGGTGAGTTTTATTTAACAATTTTTTTAGTTATTATTAACCGACGTATATAGCCCAGACCTATTTATATATTTTATTAACATATTTTGTGTGCTGAAGGCAAGCCGTGTTTAGACTCCGCACCGGTACCATCATCCTCCTAATTTTGCCGCAAAGTAGTGACCAAACAAGGACAAACAAACATACAAACAAATACACTTTCACATTTATAATTTTAATAATAAAATGATAAATTATGGATTAATTCGATACTTGAACTACATGTATCGAGATGGGTGACAACATTCACATGATATGATGTATGCCTTTCTCTAACAACTTTACATCAGATATTTTTCCATCTGATATTATATTTTCACAGAATAACATTATCTGGCTTTCAGACAGCAATCCCCTACATGTTAACTAATCTGTTTTTCCTTGAAAATTGCGATGAGGAACTTATACCTATGGGCTTAGTGCGAATTTTTTAACGTTCTCGATAGCGTTAAAGTTAACTTAAATTTGTAGGGAGTTAGAACAACTTCACTTCGTTTTTTTTTTATTGCACTTGTAGGCAGACGAACATACGGCCCACCTGATGGTGAGTGGTTACCGTCGCCCATGGACTTTAGCAATGCCAGAGGCAGAGCCAAACCGCTGCCAAGCCGCTACGTGCGCTTTTACAACTAAGCACACGGATCGCGAAAAGCGCGTAACTTGTCACCATTTTCGTCGAAGAGTTCGACGTGCAACTTAACCCTTGGACACAACCCACTAAGTTTCTCGCCGGATCTTCACAGTGCTGATAGATTCAGCGAAGCAATCTTGCTAGGACTAGTATTCGCGATTTCTCTAAGGCTAAGCCCAGTGAGCTTGCCTACCAAACCTTGCGTAGCTGAAATTACCCCTCGGGGCAACCAGCGAATAGGTAATAACATTAATCAAGATAATAATCTAAATAGTTTATTTCGTAGAAGACATCTATGTATTAATAAGTGAAGCAAAAACTTTGTATCCCTTTTTACGAAAATTGCGCGGACGGAGGATTATGAAAATTTCCACACTTATAGAGAATATCGAGAAGGAGTGCAGACTGTTATTTTTTTTAATTAATCCTAAAAAATACATTAAATCAATAAAAAAACATTACACACACTACCATGTATTTGACAAACACGCATATATACTCTTTTATTTATTGTTAAAGTCTGTGCTCAAATTGAGAATAGATTAATATTATTTGTCTATAGTGTAGTTTTGGCGAAATCTGTGATTACAAAAGTATAATAAATAGTCTTTGACAATAGAACCATAATAATGTTTAAACTTATAATTTCAATTAATTATAGTCGAACTTCGATACTGCGGGACAACTAGTTATAATAATATATCGTTGTCATTGAAAACTGTTGCCAGATTTGAAAGCAGAACTTTTTTAAATGAGTCGTTTTTGCAATATTTCAATCGATCCTCTAAAATATAATCTCGTTAACACATATTTAATGCCCTTAAATGTATTTTCGCCTAGACCTATGCAATCATAGGTCCTATGCATCAAGGTTTAGTTCATAACGTGACTAGAGAGCTACTTAAGAGAAAATAAACAGAAAAAATCAATGGGACAAATAAAAACAACATTTTAATAAAACTGCCCTGATGGGTATATTTCTTTAAAGAGGTAAACACATATACAATAAAACAACTAAACTACAAACACTGATTACATAACACATAAACAAATTATTTAATGGTCGTTATACACTACATTCGAACTGCAGCGTGTAATGAATAAACTATTGGCACGTTGGGAATGGATATTCAAACTATTCAACGTTCACGTATCGACCGGGTTGTCGGACCCAATTTAGATTCCCTGTACCAAACATTATTACCTGTAACTATTCTGTGAAGAATAACAAGTGAAGATCAATACTTGAAAGTAATCTATAAAGACTGGAAACTGAAAAACTTCGCGACGATTTCTTTTATAATCTTTTAAAACAGGAATGTTTTTAAAACAATTTAAAAATATTTACATGGAGATGTATCTTTTATGGTTAGTACATATTTTTATTTTTATCTAATAATAGCTGTTGTAGACAGGCTACACCTGTGAGCTGAGTGGGAGTTTTGTAACATTCTCGATTGCGCAAAAGTTAAATCAAATTTGTATGCTGTTGGAACAGCAACCCCAGCGGCAAACTCATGCAAACGTTCCAACGCTATCGAGAACATTAAAAAAACTCGCACTAAGCACACTGACATCGAGTGATTTTGGGAGCCCTGAAAAGAGCAGTCTAGAGAGACATACTGGACCAGGCTAAGGCCCACCCTGGGCTGTAAAGCCGATGATGATAAATATTCCAACGAAAATGCGACTGCTCTATTGATTTGGAATAATGACTACACGAATCCTCAGAATAAAACACATTTTACGTTAGAACTTGGCTGCACGGTGTCACTAGCTTTAGCTTTCGAAAGAAATACAAAGACAGAAAACTTGAGAGAGAATACTTTTGAACTTCTTTCGCAACCCGTTATTCACACGTTTTTACAATTTCCGTCGACAAAAATAATCATAAAATATTAATCTGCGTTTTATAGAATTAGTTAAAAATGTGTACAAATGTATGAATTGGGAGATGCTTACAACTGTTGATGATGATAGTGATGATAACAAAGACAAGACAGTTCAGAAACTTGGAGCTAAAAGCTTCTCAGTGTTAGTAATAATATTTGGAAGAATTTTGGACTTTTTAACACGTTTTCTAAAAAAAATCACTAGAAATTAGAAGAGAAAAGGTACTTTGTAAATGGACCTACAGATTTCCTAAAAAGACCTAAAATTCTTAACGTTCCATAAGATATTCAACCAAGCTAAGACGACATATAATAACAAATGCAATAAGATACAAAAAAAAAACATATTTTTCTAACAATCATCTAGGATAGGAAGAAACTTAGATCCCGTGGTCCAGTAGACAGAGCCAATGACCACATTTAAAAAATACAAGATTACACAAACATTGTGAATTCGGCCAAAAGTAAGGTTCGAAAACCACTCGCAACTTCTTCACGAATTGTATCACCAGGGAGACGATAAAACATACGGTTCCTCATAAATTTTCATTTATACAAGGAATCTTTGTTTTAAGAAAACTTATCTTCGGAAATGCTTGTTCCCAAGATATAAATCAAAACTACCCTTATAGTTTATTTTGCTGAATACCTACCGTCTAATTTTCTAAATAAATTGTTCTCTATTTAACACCTGGGTGTATCTCAGGGTAAATGGCCGCGTTCCCATTGTATTGTCTGTGAGTTCCGGTATTCACTAAACACTATTATGGCCTTAACTAATGAGCTCTTAACATTGCCATAGCAAAAATAGTGCGTGCAATTATGCCTCACATAAGTTGTGGAGCGCGTGTGAATTATAGATTTAAACAAAACCAGAATACTTATTTAAGTCCGCTTTGTATGTTATTGTGTGTAATATACCATTTGGCTTTAATAAGCAAGAAAGTTTAGTGTAGTAAGTACAGAAGAACGAAGGTGATGTAGCTAATATGTTGAGTAGTCTTTAATATCAAGTTCATTCGGTATTTAACACACAAAGATCAACGACAACTGCCTTCATTTTAATGAAAAAAAGCAACTTAATCCTCAATTATCTGAGTCCCTTGTTTGCCATTCAATTGAAATCTTTATTTCTTACAGCGCAAAGTCTTTTTCGCTTAATAAAAGTTTGATAAATGACGTCTCCACGTGCGCTGACGTCAGGGCTCTTGCACGTGTTGGATGCAAAGACATCTGCTGCTTTCATTAAAATTAAAACAGTCTTATAGTTAAAAACGTAAAGTTTAAATTGCCTTAACGAAAAAATGCACATCTGCTCACAAAAGTTCAGTGCACCGTTGGAAGCATCTCACAATTCACTATGTGATTATTTTTCCGTATACTATCTAATATAAAACATTTTGTTTTCAAACTCGCGAACAATAAAATGATTCAATATCCCTGATTCCCTGATAAACTGAGCTGCGTATAGATTTAGTAATATGTGTTTGTCATACCTCCCAAACGTCTTGAACGATAATTGACATTTTGTGTTTAAGCTTTGGACTTCATCCGGTAGATGTCACTGCGATCGAGTTCCGGGAAGTTTTTCTTTTCATTTCAAGACAAAGCCTGACCTTTGTCGAGTACACTGGTATGTAACATATACACGGCAATGCTGTCAATCAATTCTGGGGCAATCATCAATTTCTCTATACATATAACGACCTCATATTAGATAATTAGATAATTAGATAAATATTATAAAGAGGAAAGATTTGTTTGTTTGTTTGTTTCGAATAGGCTCCGAAACTACTGGACCGATTTGAAAAATTGTTTTTTCCATTAGAAGCCGACATTGTCCCTGATGAACATAGGCTACTTTTTTTAAATTTTTTTTTTTTTTGGTTTCATGTGTGTTTTAATGTTTCCGAAGCAAAGCGAGGGCGGGTCGCTAGTATTAGATAAAAATATAGTAGCTGTAAATCCTGACAGGGGTTTGTTACAACATGCCGCTGTATTACTGGTGGTAGGACCTCTTGTGAGTCCGCGCGGGTAGATACCACCACCCTGCCTATTTCTGCCGTGAAGCAGTAATGCGTTTCGGTTTGAAGGGTGGGAGAACTCATATCTCAAGGTGGGTGGTGCACTTACGTTGTAGATGTCTATGGGCTCCAGTAACCACTTAAAACCAGGTGCATTGTGAGCTCGTCCACCCATCTAAGCAATAAAAATATATATGTGTATATATTTTGTGGCTGTGTCGCTGCGTGATGGTTGAGAGCCGTTGGCTTCTATTAGGCAAACATTATCATGGAATTTGGTATTTTAACGGCACGGATGACGTTCACAACAACATTCTGAAGATAACATAACCACAAGCTGCAAGTAAGCATCTGCTGCATTCGGTAAGTCATTCAGAATTAACTGGAACTGTAACCGGAGTTAATGTTTTCAAAAACAGGCAGATCGTGACCAATTTAACTGATTTACGACATGCCCTAACCTAACACCATATACATTAACATTATATAATATTATTATTACAATAATAACATATTATAACATAATAATAACATATAATAACATATTATTGTAATAATACAACATATACTAACATAACATAACAATAACGACATATATAGAAGATTGCACAAAGTGGGAATGAGTTGCTCGCTCCGGGCATTTCAATATTATAATAATTGTTATGTTATAATTACTTATTGTAAAAATGAATATTAAAAAAAATCTAATATTAAAAAAATATAACTAATATTTCAAAAAAAAAAAAAAGACATGCCCGCTGTGTTTCTTGCCAATTCTTCTCAGGACGGAGGCTAATTCTTGTGAATTGGCGGTAGTTCTTTTGACGTTCAACAAGTATGTACTTTCATTTATGTTGAATAAAACTTTTTTGATTTGATTTGATATATAAGTGGAATATCCTTTACACATAAAAAAAAAAAAACTTTGAAATAATCGTAATAAGAATAACAGAATTTCGCCATGTCTCTTTATTAGAGGAAGCAAAACAACAACAAATAAAGGCATCTACCAAAACAATAAGAGGCCTGAAAACGCAAATCGATTTTATGCCAACATCTGAAACATCAAATTTTCATTACAAACGATAAAATTTCCTCAGTAAAATATCGTACACAGAATATCGATACGCGGGAATTCAAAATATACTATATCAATAAGTTCCGGACTAGAAGGTTCGATGTATTGAGTTTCTGAGTAACAGCAGTGAATAGTAATTTTGGGAGGAACACTCATTTCTAATGCTAATCAGATTTCACCATCTAGATTCTTAACTTCAGAATAATGGCACTCGTTGAGGTGAGCAGGACAAGTTTGCACCGCGCTTCTGCGTATTTAAATAAATCAAATACGCATTTGATAAATGTAGCAAGATGATGTTTGTTGAAAAAGAGCAATCCCTATGATTTGTGTATTTTTTTCTCATAGATAGATAGAAGGGTATTTCCGAAATGTGTGTGTAGCATTTTGTGACAATGCCAGTGCATCAAGAAAATAAAATTATTATATTATATAGCATATTTTAAGTTTTTTTATCATAAAAAACACAAAATAGTTCCGAAAATCGCTTGCTTCGCTTTATTCGTATGCAACATTAGTAAATAAAAACTTTCGTAGTCCGATTCGAGTTGCAAATAAAATTGATTGAACTGTGCCGTGATACATATTTCACGAAGCCCGCGTGTTCGATTTGTATTCGTTTACGTTTTTTTTAGAGTAAATTTATCGTATTTCCCTGCCGATACTACACGACGTATGTTTCCGTTTTAATTGAGATTATTAGACTCGATGGGAATACCGATGAATTCGAAAATAAGACATTGATGGGATGCTTCAGTGCGTGTTGCGTGCGTCGTGTAATCAAAACATTACGAAAAAGAAATTACAAATAATAATAAATAATACATAGTGTCAACCCACACGGTCCGTGATCACTATTCTGCCTATTTCTGTGAAGCAATGATGACTTCTGGTTTGAAGAGTGGGAGATCCGTTTTACAATACAATTGAGATGCCTGGATAGCAGCATTTACGTCGTAACGTCTATTTGCCTTTTTTTTCCTACCTAAGCTTATAGCCTTGAGACGCTAACAAGTAGGTGAGTTCACGGGGCTCAAACCTGACGATATTGCTAAAACTAACCCTGGCAAGAACAGTACTTCGCAGAATCTGCCACAAGATCGGAAACGCGACCCACTGAGAAGATCCTGCGAAAAACTCAGTGGTCTGTGTCTGTGGGTTAATTTACTGACGAGAACGATGACAGGTGCTTGGGGTACCTAAAAGCACCGTTTGTGGATTGGGAGGTTCCGAAGTGACGTGTTTTGGGCGACGTCGACTGTTTACCATTGGGTCTGCAGGATCGGGAATGTAGTACCGGCGGGCTATTTGCCGATAACTAATTACAAATTATCCAATGGTCCATGTTTACCACCAGTGCTCTCGACCACACAAATCAACTGACAAATAAATTATTCATTTGTACGCACCGCACACTGACGTATACCGATGTGGACACAACGTTTCAGCTAAAAAGGAAAGTCAAATATTTGTGAAAGAAATGCGAATAAATACATACGGTCCGCATTGAAAACCGCCTTCATTTTATTTGATGTCGGTAAAAGTAAATAAGCAATGTCGGTCATGCTTGAATTCAGAAATTTTGGTCTTTATTACAATTGTCTTAATGATTGTTTGTATACTCATTAGTCCGTAAAACATAAAAGGGAACATTTGATGAGTTTGGTTTTAGAAACAAAATTAATTGGATAATTTATGATTTCAAAAATAATTCATTCCACTTTAATAGACGCAGATTATTTATTACGCATTCGTTTTATAAGTTTATTTTATTGTAATGTTTTTTTTCTTCTAAAATTAATTTGTGTATATCTTTAGGGTGGGAATTGTTAATCTATACATATAAATAAAATTGGAGTGTCTGTTTGTAATATTGAAATAACCGCTTTTTACTACATTCATATGAATATATATACGGTACATACACCAAAATAACATTTTTTACAATTTTTGTCTGTCTGTCTGTCTATCTGTCTGTTTGTTCCGGCTAATCTCTGGAACGGCTGGACCGATTTTGACATGACTTTCACTGAGAGGTAGCTGATGATATAAGGAGTAACCTAGGCTATTTTTTTTAAGACTAGCTTCGCCCCGCGGCATCTCCCGCGGCACGACAAAAACCGCGGGTAACATCGCGGGACTCAACTATCAATAATAAAATTTAATGTTTCCGAAGCGAAGCGAGGGCGGGTCGCTAGTGAAATATAAAATAACAAAAATATTGCTTTGATGGGTGAACGAGCTCAGCTCTAGCTGGCGGTAAGACACCATCAACATAAAATTAAATGTCGTCACTCCGCTTGAGACTTAAGTTCTTGATCTCAGTTTTATTGTACAAAGGTTACCCCACTCTTCAAACTGAAAAGCATTGCTGCTCGGCAGAAATAGGCAGGATGATCATATATTCATTAGAGCGGGCTCATAAGCCTTACTACCGGTCTCAAAATTCAATCAATTTGATAAATGCAAGTCAAAATTCAATCAATTTGATAAATGCAAGAACAGTCCTGTAATAAAAAAGTATTTTCATCATTGTCCTAACCTCTTACGTACAAACATCAAAGGATATTTGATTTCCTTATCTCGTAATAGAACGCCAACGCTTTTTGTAATTAAAACCATTTTTTCTTTGATCCAACCCACGATGGTTCTATTTATATCTTGAATTTTTTTTTCTTCGGTAATGGATAGATGGTAATCAAGCAGTTAATAACCGTAGGTACTAAATTTAGAAGTATTTGAAAATTACCAATACAATAAATACTAATTTTTTTTTATGTTTAGATGGTGGGACGAGCCACAGCCCACCTGGTGTTAAGTGGTTACTGGAGCCCGTAGATATCTACAACGTAAATGCGCCACCCCGCTTGAGATATAAGTTCTAAGATTTCATGTATAGCTACAACGGCTGCCCCACCCTTCAAACCGAAACGCATTACTGCTTCACGGCAGAAATAGGCGGGGTTGTGGTACCTACCCGCGTCATACAGGATTGTGGGTTGTGTCTATGTAATAGGGTTCAATGGGAGACAAAAACTATCAAAGTTTCATAACATATTGTGGTCTTTAAAGAGTACTAAGAGTGTCCCGGGGTTTTATGCTGTGAAAATCGAGTCAGTAATGTTCTTTAAGGCGGAGTTCACCTTATTTTCAAATAACGTGAATTTACTGATATATTTCTTTTTTTTTATGTTTGAAAGATTACTGTTGGCCCGTAGGCCTTTCCAGTTTCACCAGGACAGGCGGGCGAGCAAAGGCTCAGCAAGGAGGGGTGGGATTTGCTAACAGCTGCCCGAGCGCTTCCGAACGAGACCTAAAAACTCAAGAGCAACTGCTTCGCGAATGAATCTACTACCGGATCGGAATCGCGACCCGCTGAGAAGATCCGGCGAGAAACTCAGCGGGTTGATGCATGGGTTAGGTTGCACGTCGACCTCTTTATCGAGTTCGACGAGTACGGTTGCCGCTATTTGAAGTTGTTAGCCCATGAACAACCACAAAGGATATTACAATTTATGATTTAACGACGGAATTTCATCTTGAAGGAATTTCATTTTTTGCGATCTTCCACTAAAACTCCAAGGTCTGTCCAGCCGAGCGATATTATAGTTTCATTACTAAGATTATCTAAGCGATACCACCTGCCTTTTATCCCAAAAAATTTTTTTTTGGACAAATTCATTGAACCGTATAAAATTGCTCCAGGTAAAATCGTATCAAGTCCACAGTGTAAAGATGTGAGAAGCGTTACACTTGAACGAGTTTGAAATTGTTGAGATGAATTTACAAAAATAACTAATTTGTAACAAGCAAATGTTAATTTTTCATTAACTTTACATATCAATATAATGAAAATAACTCTATATCTATATGTATATATAAAAATGAATTGCTGTTCGTTAGTCTCGCTAAAATTCGAGAACGGCTGGACCGATTTGGTTAATTTTGGTCTTGAACTATTTGTAGAAGTCCAGAGAAGGTTAAAAAGGTAGGTGAAATATGAAATATGAAAATGAAAAATATGAAAATTAAATAAATATAACAATTTTGTTTTTCCTTTGATGTGTCCCCCGTCGGACGGATTCCTTTTGTTTGTTTATTTTCTACAAAAGTTTAGGTCTTTTATTTATCGATTGAGGCACTACCAAATTTATCGGGTCAGCTAGTGATTTATAAAACAGAAAATTCGAGAAAATTAAAAATGTTAGAAATCGTAAGTTTTTTTTCGGTTTTCATGAATCATAGATATAATTAAATATACATATCGTAATGAAACTTTAATTAAAGAAAGTCATATATGCATAGTGTCTATCAGATCGGTATGATATATTTGTGCAGGATAAAAAGTCCAAACTACATACATATGTACATACATTGGTAATTTATATTTAAATCTTAAGCTTTTGACTGCCATGTAGGTCACCGGTGCCCTACGTCGGCGCACCGAAGTAATTAGGGCCGATTTTTGTTACTAAGCTCCTGGATAGCTTTCTTTTTTTTGTTAATAATGCCATGTCTTTTAGTCTTTAAGTCATTCTAAGTATCTTCGGATTTGTCTTTCCCAGATTCTACTAGATATTCCGGTGCCATAGTAAGAAGATCAAAGAGAGAATTCAACATAATTACTCCCGTGGGCCGCGTAGGGCACCGGTGACCTACAGGGCAGTTAACGTGTTAACAAATAAAAACAAATTTTATTCAACTTCACTTCATTGTATTCAACTGTTACTTAATTTTTGAATAACTAGGATACATTTCTCACACTTCACACCTCACATAGAATCTTACGTGTTAGTTTATTTAGTATTCATCAGAAAATATGTTTCATCATGCATTTGTATTAGTATTCCCCTAGAGGGGGAGTGGTCGACCGAAGAAGACGTGGATGGAGTGTGTGAATGACGATATGAGAAAGAAGGGAGTGAGTGTTGGGATGACTGCTGATAGAAGAGAATGGAATAGAAAAATTCGCTGTGTCAACCCCACCTAGAGGGGTAAGGTGGAGACAAAGAAGAAGATTTGTATTAGCATTATCATCTCCACCAATTCCAAATTTGACTACTAGTGATATCATGTTACCGCTGTATTGACTATCCCTGCCATGAAGAAATCAGCAGTTCTGGTCTGAAGAGTACGATAGCCAATATTTATTATTTATTTGCTGTTTACGATTACACTATAAATAAATCTATTTACTTCCATGTACCTACTGATATCGATCTGCACTATTTTAAAAGAATTCTATACGTGCAAAGCGAAACCAGAGACACGCATTGTATACTCCTTTTTGTTGTGATCTTACTATAAATCAGTGCACAAAAACGCAGTGGGCGGAGCCGCGGGCGCAGGTATGTGACGTCAGATGTCTATAGAACTGTTAGGGCTGTTGCTGAATCGCAGTAGATCCGCTTGTTTATATCTTTAAATTCGTAGGCCAGTTAATATTTAGATTCCTATTCAAGTAGTCATAGTAAACAATTGGGCAGTGGTAGGCACAGGGACCTTGTAGGAGGTTCGACTTCGGCCCAAAAAAAAAAGATAGTAAGTAGTAGTCGCCTTTTTTGCCGCATGATTGCAATATCATCTGTCGATTCAATATTCTCCCAAACGTAATTGTTGTATATAACCTCAACCCAATTTCCATTTTATGATTTACACCATTTACCAAACTGCGTATAAATATAAACATTACTTGGTTTTTTTCTATACTATCACGGCCGTATCAAGTTGTGGTATTTCTAAAAAAAAATCATCTGATAGTGGATTTTGAATGGTATTTAAATACCTAAGTACTTTAATTGTTGAATAGAGACAACAAAGAATATTTTCTGTAAAGAGTGAGGCGTAAAATATTTCTAATGTGTAAACATTTAGTTTCTTGTAAATTTCACGAATTTCCATTATTGTAACACGAATGTTTGCACCAAAACTATCAAAATTTCAAGTCAACGTTATCTATATATTAATACGTGAAGCAAAAACTTTGTATCCCTTTTTACGAAAATTGCACGGACGGAGAAGTATTAAATTTTCCACACTTATAGAGAATATAGAGAAGAAGTGCACAATGCTAATATTTTTTTTAAATAATGTGTAAAAGATACATTAAATCAATAAAGAAAACATTACAAACACTACATACCACGTATTTGACGCACACACGCATGCATACTATTTATTGTCAAACTTTTGTTCTTGACGTCTGTTGTCAAATTGAGAATAGATTAAATATTGTTTGTCTTTGTTAATATTTTTTATAGTGTAGTCTTGGCGAAATTTGTGATTAGAGAAGTAAAAATACAATCATAATAGTGTACAAACTTAGCATTCCAATTAATTATAGTCGAATTTCGACTACTGCGGGACCTCTAGTATTGTTTTGATATTCGATTTATTTTATCGCCCGTTCAACCCTACTAAAGGAAGCGTTTCACGAACCCTTGTTCTGCACCAGGTAAGTTCTGTTACAAAAGCCCTCCGCGACAACCGTATCGATCAATAAACGCAACAATATTGTCATTGTTATTGTCAATTCTAAGTAATTTCTTAGGAGGGGTCATTTCTTACAATGGCAGAATTTATAATTCAAAATATTGAGTTTCATACACTGGATGCAATAATATAGAATTTAGTTAAAACAATATATTTTTCAAACAGAATCCTTCGATGAACTTCAAGATGAAGGCGTAACAGGAAAATTATAAAATTACGTAATGGGACTGGTGGTATTTGGGACCCCTCACGGATATGTACCACCATCTTGCCTTGGCTATTGTTGAAAGAGTGGGACAACCGCTATACAATGCAACAAAGATTTCGATCTTATGTCACAAGATGGGTGACGGCATTCCCATTGTGATCCCTAAGAGCTCCAGTAACCATTTAACGCCATTTTAATCGTAATCGTGCAAACACCCATTCAACAAATGACTTTACACTGAATGTGTTTTATGTGTTTGGAATAATCTACCCATACTATCTGTCTCTTATCCGACCATGACGCGGCAAAGCAAAGCCGCCATCGCCCGAAACATGTCTTGTCGGATCCCCCGGATTCACTCTCGGTGCTTTTAGGCTTCTCAAGCACCGGTTACCGTCCTCGTCGAGCTCGTCGAAGAGCGAACTAATCCATAGACACAGCCCACTGAGTTTCTCGCCAGATCTTCTCAGTGGGTCGCGATTCCGATCTGGGGTAGATTCTGCGAAGCATTGCTCTTGCTAGGGCTAGTGTTAGCAAATTCTCTCAGGTTGAGACCGTGAGCCCACCTACCCGCCCGGACGTAGCAGGAATAACCCCTTAGGCTACTAATGAATAAGTAGGGGAGAAAAAAAACGATATATCTAAGGACATTAGGGGTTCACAAAGAAAAGTCATTAAAACGACAAGAAATTGATTACTAATGTTCGCCCAATACTCGAAATTAGACCATAATCACTAACGACTCAAGATTTAGATTCACTCCAAGTATTAAGTTTCCTTTTTTGTTTTGTTTTTGACGTGCTCTTTTGTAAAGGTTGGATGAAACCGTTTTAAAGGCGAAGTATCACTAAAGCTGGTAATAAAAAAATCGGTTGACAAACAGTGGAGATAAAACTACAAAGCTATTTTGACTTTGCCTATCTATACTAATATTATAAAGAGGAAAGATTTGTGTGTTTGTTTGTTTGTATTGAATAGGCTCCGAAACTAATGAACCGATTTGAAAAATTCTTTCACTATTTGGAAGCTACACTATTTCCGAGTGACATAGGCTATAATCTTTTTTGAAAAAAATTAGGAATCCTTACTAAAACTCCAATAATATAACCCAAGGTGTACAAAAATTTCCTAAAATATTCTTTATATCGCGTGCCCTGCGAAAACTATTGATGATAGAATAAAATAATGTCTTACGACTTTGTAGAACACATTATTATTTACAAAAAATGTCGCGCAGCATATGTGTAACTATTATAATTATGCCGCAATAAGCGTTCTTTTATTTTTAAAAATAAAACAACGTCAAATATCGTTGAAATTTTTGTTAAAGACCCGAGCGGAGCCGGAGCGGGCCGCTAGTTTATAATAAATGTCTTTTAATCAATGTGTTGCGTTTTCGGTTTCATTTGTAATTATAGTTAATACTGTTCCTTTATATTTATAATTGAATAATCCAGTTTCGGCTACGGAAACGGCCTCGTGATTCCCTTATTACACACCTCATTGCTTTCGGGTTGTTAACAAAATTAGATAGTGAGCAACTCTCAAAACCAGCTAATACCGCAAGCTGAGATAATGGACTCAAGTGTGACAGAATGATGTTCCCTCGTAAGGTCGGAACACGTGGAACATCCGTTAGCTCGATGGCAGCTGTGTGGACACCTGTCCCCTGATTACTGCATGCTGTTTATGGTCTGGTATTTAGGTTTATATGATTCAGACGATACGATGGTAAACCAGACTGAGAGGCGAGAAGCCTAGATTATATCGTTTAAAATTAGAATGG
Source organism: Bombyx mandarina (assembly GCF_003987935.1). The sequence goes on along the minus strand of NW_021011561.1, from coordinate 806,620 downwards.
ATATGCCTTTTTGAAATACTCGTTATTACTTAGTACTGATTACTTAGTATGTCACGATAAGGTCGTAATGGTATTTAATTTCTTATTCCCTACCTTTGCTGGTAGCCTAAGAGGCTATTCTATCTACGCAGTGACTGGTAAGTGAACTCACGGGACTCAGGCTAAGAGAATTAGCCAACACTGGCTTTAGCAAGAGTAGTGCTTCGCAGAATCTACTACCGGTTCGTAATCGCGACCCAGTGGGAAGATCTGTCTAGAAATTCAATGGGCTGTGTCTATGAGTTAGGTTCCTCGCCGAAACATCTGTCGCCTGAATCGGATATGATTTAAATAGTTTAGCCACACAATTGCGTTCGTACGCGCAGTACACCCCAGTCCGCGTGATTCTGCAAAGCACTGCTCTTGCTAGGGCCAGTGTTAACAACGCCTCCGGTTTGAACCCCGAGAACTCATCTACACCCTAGGGTAACGCTGATATAGCCTCTCAAGGCTATCAGCAGAGATAGGAAAAAAAATAAGGCTTGAATAACTGAAAATCTTTTTCAAACAGGATCAACTAAGGTGGTATTAATCACCCACCATCAATGTGACCGGAAATTCTTCTACAGTGTTCACGTTGCCCAACTCTTTCTACAGCATTCACCAAAAACAAAACTAAAAGTAAATATAGTTTCAACGAGGAATAACTGGTTACGGTAACAGAATCCAATCAATTAGCCAGCTAAAATCTCGAGCAAGGCCTCCGCAATAAATTGATTGTGATCAATCTAAACAGTACGAGTACTCACTGAAACAATAGCAGAGAGATTTCACTTGTTTGGGATCAGATGAAAAACGTGTATTTTAGTTTAAATCCCGGAAACATAAAGAGGCGGTCCCGGTTGAACATTTTCCCCCGAAATATTTACTCACACATACAAGCCGTACTGTTATTTCCCGTAATTGACGCAAACCTTGACTCAAAATTGAAACTATTGCTAGTGAACGTGTGTAAAACTATACAGGTAATTCAGTTCGGCACAACGAATACTGTTTTAGACACACTCAAAACAGTTATTAAGTCAATGTTTTTTTGTTAGCTTAAGTGGTGGTAGCGTAAACAATAACAGAGATATTGTTATAGCTTTTTTTTTTACCTAAGCTGATGGTCTTGAGAGACCATTTCAGCGTAACCTTAACTAGTAGGTGAGCTCACGGAGCTCAAACCTGACAATGTTGCTAACACGAACCCTAGCAAGAGCCGTGCTTCGCAGAATCTACTACCGGATCGGAAACGCGACCCACTGAGAAGATCCGGCGAGAAACTCAGTGGGCTGTTTGTATTATTGTCCCTCACGGAGGTCGCTTTATTTTGTAAATTCAGATAACTTACCCGTAAATGGCGGCCGCTCCTGCGATCGCACCTCCGCACTGTGCCATGACGTACAACGCGGCTCGGAGCGGAGACACGTGCCTTCGGATGCACAGTGCTGCCGATACTGCCGGGTTCACGTGAGCACCTGTGAGCAAAATTTGAACATTAAAATACATATGATCACTATCCAGAAACTCAGTGGGCTGTGTCTATGGGTTAATTCGCTCATAGACACAGCCCACTGAGTTTCTCGTCGGATCTTCTCAGTGGGTCGCGTTTCCGATCCGGTGGTAGATTTTGCGAAGCACTGCTCTTGCTAGGGTCAGTGTTAACAACCCTCCAATTTAAGCCCCGTGAGCACACCTACACACGTTAGGGTGAAGTTGAAATAGCGTCTCAAGGCTATCAGCATAGGTAGGAGAAAAAAAAAAGATTCTAGCCCAGAAGAAAGGAAAATCCACACAGTGTAGATTTCGTTTACCTAATGGCAAACATGCTTAAGTCCCGAGCTGATCCTTCTAGGTGGGTATACATTTAAGCGTCTACTTTAATTCGCCTGTATTGGATAGGTATATGAAGTTCCTGAGCCGATTAAAAGTTTTTGCAAGGGAACAATCGTAAACAAATTATTAACGCTTGTGAATATTAGAACCATTAAAACTAAGTCACAACTGACTTTTCTAGTATGTATTCAGTTTTACTTTTATAGAAAGTAGTAATATTTATTACTGCAACTCACAGATTATTGTAAATGTCACTACGAACTTCGGGTCGTGAAGTAGACGTCTCTATTGTATTGTTCCGTCCTTTACCAGGTAACGCACCACTGATTCGCGGTGGAAATAGATAGAAAGGTGGCAGTAGCAGTATAAATTGATAAAATTACCCCTGCTTGCTAATCGAAGGGTGCTGGAACTCTTCAGACATATTGCTCGTAAAGAGGGTCACAATCTAGAACAGCCGATGGTGACGGGCAAGATAGATGGCAAACGTCCCAGAGGACGCAGTCCCACAAGATGGTCGGACCAAATAAGATCTTCTCTAAACATCAACTTCCACAATGCCCTTTATGAAGCTAAGGATCGCAGCAGATGGAGGGAAATCATACGGGAGAAACTGATGCAGAGGGGGAGTCACGACCCTCAGTAATGAGGAAAACTACGCCAGGAGGGGGACTAATCGAAGAAAAACATACAGTAGTCGTCAATTGTTCAATATAAAATATTCTGAAAAAAAACCAGACAGTCGAATAATCAGTGATTGGTTCACAGGTTGCGAGCATTACCAACGGTTGCGGGTCGGTCGTGAAACGAATCGCATATCGTGCCACTGAAGGGGGCAACTCAACCTATCCCGAATTAGGGATACGTGGACGAGGACTGAATAACAATGAAGAAGAGAGGAATTTCCTCAACAATGTTCAGTGCAGCTTTTTCAAGATTCCTTTTTTTTTCTGTTTAAATCAGAGGTTCCCGATTTTTTTGGCTTGTATACCTTGAACGCGGTCTGTCAAGTAAAACAAGTAAGCTAGATGGTACGAAGCAAGTATTTAATGCCAATATTGCTGCACGCGCAAGATATAATGTACCGCTTAATCATTTAATTTAAAAAAAATACAAAACCGGTGCCATTGCTTCACATTAAATGTGTCAATTATAAAAAAGCACATATCAGGAGCACTCTGCTAAGTTCAGCCTAAATTAAATGAATTCGTTTACCCAATAGTTCCAGGATGAAAGAATAGTAGTGAATAGAATTTACTGGTGGTAGGACCTCTTGAGAGTCCGCGCTGGAAGGTACCACCACCCTGCTTATTTCTGCCGTGAAGCAGTAATGCGTTTCGGTTTGAAGGGTGGGGCAGCCGTTGTAACTATACTTGAGACCTTCCAACTTATATCTCAAGGTGGGTGACTCATTTACGTTGTAGATGTCTATGGGCTCCAGTAACCACTTAACACCAGGTGGGCTGTGAGCTAGTCCACCCACCTAAGCAATAAAAAAAAAAATTGTATAAAAACTAAAGCCGACAAGGTTTGCGTAATACAAATTACCCCGTCCTTGAAAACAAGAAAAAAGTTTAATTTGTTGCTTAAATTCTATTCTTTAATAACTCTATTTTTAATGTAGTTTCATTTACCAAAGAAGTAGATTACTCGACTTGTAATTGAAATAAACAAAAAAAGGTTTCGAACGTTAATCTGTACAACGTGACCTGTGTCTGTACAGTCTGTCGTTTCGTACGACTGTTCATTCTGGTCACGTACCGACAATAACTCTCCGGCGACCGTCTCTTGCTGAATCTGTACAATTATTCTAGCTTTTATTTGCTTACACATAAAAGCCTTTTTGATCACGCTGCAAAAACTACAAGAAAACTTAAAGTTAGGTCAGAATTTGATGTATCCTACGGTTTAGTCGCAGTGATAGGTTCTTCTTCAAACCTACGACACTTGCATTGACCCTATTATTGTTGACACTCATGATTAATGGCTGCTATTGGACTGGCTATAGGCTCTGTCTTGGTTTGGACCGTGACCTTCAAATCTGGTATATAAAAAGAATAGTTTAAATGATGTATTCGTAAAATTACGTCCAGCATTTTATGAAAGTTTTTTCGTGGTACCATTAGTGAACAACAAATGACGTACAAATGATTTCAGCAAATCAACTTATTTCGCGCGATAGTGGCAATGGTTGTTTGGAGGCGTTGACATACCCGTTTCGGTGGACCGAATGGTATACAGTCGACGTCGCCCTAAACACATCATTACGGATCCTCCCGATCCACTAACGGTGGTTTTAGGTACATCAAGCATCGGTCACCGTCCTCGCCGAACCCATCGCTTGCGACGAAGGGCTCGACGAGTAAATTGACTCATAGACACAGCCCACTGAGTTTCTCGCCGGATCTTCTCAGTGGGTCGCGTTTCCGATCCGGTAGTAGATTCTGCGAAGCACTGCTCTTGCTAAGGCCAGTGTTAGCAACACTCCCGGTTTTAGCCCCAAGAGCTCACCTACTAGTTCGGTGAATCTAGAATAACCCCTCAAAGTTACTAGAATAGGTAGAAAAAAATAGAGGCGTCGCCAGATATCAATAGTTCCATTTTGAAAATATATTCAAGGATCCTTTCGCCTATCCCATTTCTTTTGCCTTCGTCCTAAAACCAAAAGCCCTTAGGTGACCACAATTTTGATCCCTACATTTCCATTACGCGTCCTCTAACACACGTACGCCATTTTTCATAGGCTTATCTTAGTACGGCGGAGATAGGAGGGATTACGACGGGACATGGTATTTTTATTAACTCACAGAAGAAAATGAATTGATATTCCTTCGCATTTTAAATGGCAGGATATAAAAACATTACAAAATGTCAGCACAAATTAAATGGTAGGACTACTTGTCCGCACGGGTAGGTACCACCACTCTGCCTATTTCTGCCGTGAAGCCGTTATACTGTTAAAAGTGAGACCTTCAAACTCATATCTCAAGGTGGGTGGCGGTGTTGATGTCTATGGGCTCCGGTAATCACTTAACACGAGCTCGTCCAACCATTTAAGCAATAAAAAAAAATTTAAAAATTACAACGTGAATCAACGTGAATAATAGAAACCATAGAAAGAGTTCGTAAGAACTTGCACAAACTACTGTTGCGTGCTAGTACTTGTACTAGTATCCAAGTACTTGCACACGACTAAGCGCAGCTCCACACTGCATCAAATGCACCTGAAGTTTAACAGTCAGTATTATTGTCAATTAATTTTATTACCAGCCAGTATTAATAAATGTACAGTAATAGTAATTGTCAATTAGTTTTGTATATAAAAGCGTGATGTGTTTATACGCTGGTTTATATTATCCTTTTCATTGGTGGTAGGACCTCTTGAATCCGCACAGGTAGGTACCACCACCCCGCCTATATCTGGCGTGAAGCAGTAATGCGTTTCGGTTTGAAGGGTGAGGCAACCGTTGTAATTATACTGAGACCTTTAGAACTTACATCTCTAGGTGGGTGGCGCATTTACGCTGTAGATGTCTATGGGCTCCAGTAACCACTTAATACCAAATGGGCTGTGAGCTCGTCCACACATCTAAGCAATAAAAAAAAACGTATGCAAGTGCTTCGTGAAACTGACCGGACAAATACATGAAATAAAACCAGACCATTGTTCATGTATTCCGTTCAAACTGCAAGAGGCTGAAGGCGAGTACAACTAGCCACTTCGCCGCCATTAAATGTTCGTTTTTAAAGTTAATATCTATAGCGATAGAGCGAATAATATATCGCACATGCATACGGCTCTATAACGTTGCTTATGCGGTTCTTGTTAAAACTGAACCGAGTTTGAGAAAATCCATTTTTTAATAGTTATTTGTGGGATGTTTGCTTTTAATAATAACGTGGAAAGTTGTAGTTTAAATATCATTTTATTTCTTTAGCCGAGAAGAAATATATAATTGTACTAGCGACCCGCCCTCACTTCGCTTCGGAAACTGTAATTTATTATTGATTTCTCCACTATTAAATGGATGTTATTATACATATAAACCTTCCTCTTCAAAACCGCATCAAAATCCGTTGCATAGTTTTAAAGATTTAAGCATACATAGGGATATAGGGACAGAGAAAGCGATTTTGTTTTCTGTGGTTTTTTACTATGTAGTGATTAAGATGTTGAATTTTCCAACGCTTCTCCTGAAAAATTACATAATTTTCATAAATGATATTATAGCACCGTATATGGGATATATAAATAATAACATTAGCGTTCAGTGTTTTAAATGAGTCTTAAATAGTCATACTACAACGCCAGCATGTCAGGAAGCAAGTTCCGTAAATAACTATAATAAATATTAAATACAACATGTATACAAAATCGTCAAGGTAAATCTAATAAGACTGATTGTCGTATAGTTTTGGTTTTTTTTTCCTACCTATGCTGATAGCCTTGAGAGGCTATATCAGCTCCTACACATCTTGTAGGCGAGCTCACGGGGCTCGAACTGGGAGTGTTGCTAACACTGGCCCTAGCAAGAGCAGTGCTTCGCAGAATCTATCGGAAACGCCACCCACTGAGAAGATCCGGCGAGAAACTCAGTAAGCTGTATCTATGGGTTAATTTACTCGTAGAGCCCTTCGTCGCAAGCGATGGGTTTGGCGAGGACGGTGACCTGTACTTGAAGTACCTAAAACATCGTTAATGGATCGAGAGGATCCGTAATGACGCGGTCGTATAGTGTATCATTAACTCCACAATATTTTCCTGTTCACGCGTAGCTGGGATAGCTACCAGCGAATAGAGGAACATTTTTTTTTTTTTTTATTGCTTTGATGGGTGGACGAGCTCACAGCCCACCTGATGTTAAGTGGCTACTAGAGCCCATGGACATCTACGACGTAAATGCGCCACACACCTTGAGATATAAGTTCTAAGATCTCAGTATAGTTACAACAGTATAAATACAACATTTTATCTGCAACGCATGCGTGAACATGAATGGTAGATACGAATAATTGCACGGAAGCTCTCGAACTGCTTTTTTTAATAACAAAAAAAAAGAACAAACTTTCAACGATTGAGCGAAAAAAGAATCGTACATTCAAAACAAAGATATAAAAAAAGGAGAAACACAAAGACGACTGAATTATTTGCCTGAATATCTGATTCAAATCTATTCCTTGAGTCGTAAGGTTCGAATTTCTCCGTTCTGAACTAAACAGCATTATGAAATTGTAATAATAATTTGTGAGCGTCGCGTCGTAAGGAACGATTGTGCGACGTTTTGTAGAAGCGTGACCTTCTTACAAAACTTCAATGAAAAATAACACAATAAAACCTATGAGAAGTTATAAAATTTGTTGTTATCTATATATTAATACGTGAAGGAAAACTTTGTATCCCTTTTTACGAAAATTGCGCGGACGGAGGAGTATGAAATTTTCCACACTTATAAAGAATATAATAGAGAAGGAGTGCAGACTGTTTATTTTTTTTAATTATGCCTAAAAAATACATTAAATCAATAAATAAAACATTACACACACTACCGTGTATTTGATGCACACACGCATGCATACTATTTGTTTATTGTCAAACTGTTCTTTGCAGTCTGTCAGTTATAGTCTGTCAAATTGAGAATATAATAAAAAACTTTTCTCTTTATTAACATTTGTCTAAAGTGAAGTTTTGACGAAATCTGTGATTAAAGAAGTATTTGATAGTCTTGGAGAATATAATCACAGTATTGTACAAACTTATAATTTCTATTAGTTATAGTCGAATTTCGACTACCAGGGGACCACTAGTTTAACATAAAATGACAATTTTCATAAATATCCCACAATACATTAAAAAATCAAACAAATTGTGATGAATTCATAAATATTACGGATGAATTCTATATCGAGAACACTCTGCAAAAGTACAAAAATAAATAAACCAAACTAAACTGAAAATTTCAAATTAGTACTCTCCTAAAATAGAGCTGGTCAGACCCTTAATAAAATATAGAGCTCTCAGACAAATGCGACCGTTCTATATTTGATCTCAATTTACAGAATCCGTTCGGAGATTCAAAATAATGTGGAGCAAAAAGCCTAATTATAAACGTGAATATAAATTGAAAAATAAATACATTAAGCACGGATTAGAGAGTTTTTTTTTTATTGCTTAGATGGGTGGACGAGCTCACAGCCCACCTGGTGTTAAGTGGTTACTGGAGCCCATAGACATCTACAACGTAAATGCGCCACCCACCTTGAGATATAAGTTCTAAGATCTCAAGTATAGTTTCAACGGTTGCTCTACCCTTCAAACCGAAACGCATTACTGCTTCACGGCAGAAATAGGCAGGGTGGTGGTACCTACCCGCGCGGACTCACAAGAGGTCCTACCACCAGTAATTACGCAAATTATAAATTTGCGGGTTTGATTTTTGTTACACGAAGTTATTCCTTTACCGTGGAAGTCAATCGTGAACATTTGTTGAGTACGTATTTCATTAGAAATATTGGTACCCGCCTGCGGGATTCGAACACCGGTGCATCGCTTCAACACAAATGCACCGGACGTCTTATCTTTTAGGCTACGACGACTTCAAAATACGACTACAATACAATACAATACAATACAAGCGGCTACTTTCAAACCAAATAGTCATAGAGCAATGCCAGAAATACAGCGCTCCGTATGACCTGTCTTTATTGGTAATTAAAAAAAAACACATTATACTTGGAAATAAAAATCAAATCTATCGGAAATTAATTCTTCATTAATAACTTCTTTGGAATTTGCTATATCAATTGTTTTCCATGTTTTTGTGTATTTAATAAGACTATGCAAATAACTTTTTTTTTGCCTTCCTATGCTAGTAACCTCGTGGGGTTATCCTAGCTTCATCGGACGCGTAGGCGACCTCACGGGGCTCAGCCTGACGACTTTGCCAACACTAGCCTTAGCAAGAGCAAACTTTTCTAGCTCAATTTAGTTATGGCGTAAATTAAAAATTAAGTCCTCCGCCAACGGTGCTCCTCGTGAAGGCTGATGACTTTCGTCGTTTTTAAAGCACAGACACGAAAAAAAAAAACGAACGTCCAGAAAAATTTAAACTAAAATGTTATGATCAAAAAATTTTGCACATTTCGAATGTAGCGTTGTTACGATAAATTACGTAAGGACTATAAAAGTTTTAGCGGAATGGCTTTGTTTTTCTTCCGAGTTTCACATTTTAACGGACGCAGCCGATTCTGGCCATGAAAAGGTTCGTTTAACTAATTTTAATGCTGTCACGTCGAAGTGAAGTTTTTGTTTCTATGCCTACATTGTAAGACATTGTTACTGTGTTACTAGTGTTTGTAGCGATCGAGAGCCCGCTGAGTTTCTTTGTCCGTTGAGTTTCTCCCCGGATATTCTCAGTGGGTCCCGATTCCGATCCGGTGGTAGATACTGCGAAGCACCGCTCTTGCTAAGGCAAGTGTTAGCAACACTCCCGGTTTGAGCCCGAGAGCTCACCTACTAGTTTGGTGAAGCTATAATAACCCGTTCGAGGATAAAAGAATTTAAAATTTCATTGCATGACACCTTAGCTCGTAATAAAGCGTAGAAAATTCTCCCAAATTGCGACTTCGTTGATTTATTTGATGAACACCATCTCTAAGTAATAATAGCTCCCTCATTAGGGGACTAGGCTCCAATAGTTATCTTCGACGTAAACTTATGATTCGTACAACACTGCTCGAGCGCCACTGCCCGCCAGCTTGTTTTATGCCCGCGCGAGATATCACTGCCAGACCGCCCCGTGTCGCGTCGCCCCGCTGCCGCCATCGCTCGGCCATCGCAAGTTTCGTGCCCGTAGACTCACACTACTGGCAAAAAGGTAGGGGCAAAAAAGCGATCAGAAGTCCGAAAATCCGAATTATATAATCGAGTGAATCGCAATCCGTGCTAAGTTACAATCGAGTTTATACGCTTTAAAAGTTTAAAAGATCCAGGGCTTAAAAACGCATTGCAATTCAATATTTCTATTCGTTTCACGTTTCCGGATGTTTTGGATTCGTAAACGGACTAACCGATAAGTCGATTGAATACCGAATTGAATAAATCGCGAACGGCAGATTAAGCCGTGAAGTGCTCCAAATCGCGTCCGAAGCCACTAAAACTTAAAAGGGACTCCCAAATAAGCGAACCATTAACGAATATAGATTATCTTTTGTTAAAGTGTTACAATATTAATTTTAAACCGCCATTGTATGTGGCACCGCGAAGGGTTGCGCCCACGTGCCAAACTTGGCCCTTAGACGCGCTGAATAGAATATGATGACCGTGTATTACCGAATTATAATGTGCATTCAATCTTATAGTTTAATATGGGGCGTTTTAAACGATGGGCTTTTGTAAATTTTTATTTGTCAGCCATTATGAGCGATTATCATTTATCGAATGGACAGCATATCGGACTAACGCATCCATATTAAGACAGCTCAATATCCAAACCAGACTCCACCATCTGCTTCAAGAGGATATTTGAGCTCTTCGGTCACATTGCCAGAAAGAGCGGTGACAATCTTGAAAAATTTGATGGTAACTCGAAAGATTGCAGGAAAAAGATCTCGTGGCCGCAATCCAATGCGCTGATCCAACCAAATCTGCGCCACTCTGGAAACTACAGTCTACGATGCCATACACTTGTTACTTACACTTATTACATACACTCACTTATTACTTATAAGCCGGGGACGTAACATGAATCTTTTACCGAGTAGGTGCTATTGCTCGGTAGACCGACGATCCGAATGTTGTTACTCAGAACTTGTATAAACAAAGTTATCTTGAAAAGGCGTTAGCGCTATTCAAGTTTTTAACTAATTCCCGTATGACAGAACATTCAGTTGCATAACTCATGTCTCGTGGTGGGTGGTGGCATTTACGTTGTAGATGTCAATGGGTTTCGGTTGACGGCCGGTTCTTTGAGCCGGCTGCTCCCGAATATTGGGGGACCGGATCAGGTTGTGCGCCGCCTCTACGCGGGGGTGGTGCGATCGATGGCCCTGTACGGTGCACCTGTGTGGGCTGAGCCGCGCAACCGGGCCACTATGGCTCGGTTCCTGCGCCGGCCGCAGCGCACCGTTGCCATCAGGGTCATCCGCGGATATCGCACCGTCTCCTTCGAGGCGGCGTGTGTTTTGGCGGGGACGCCGCCATGGGAGCTGGAGGCGGAGTCGCTCGCTGCCGACTATCGGTGGCGCAGCGAGCTTCGTGCTCGGGGCGTGGCGCGTGTCCCCGAGAGTGAGCTGCGGGCGCGGAAGGCCCATTCTCGGCGGTCCGTGCTCGAGTCGTGGTCGAGGCGATTGGCCAACCCCACGTGGGGGCTACGGACCGTCGAGGCGGTTTACCCGGTCTTTGATGACTGGGTGAATCGTGGCGAGGGACGTCTCACCTTTCGTCTGGTGCAGGTGCTGACCGGGCACGGATGCTTCGGGAAGTACCTGCGCCGGATAGGGGCTGAGCCGACGACGAGGTGTCACCATTGTGGACACGACNGCTAAGTGGTTACTCGAGCCCACATACATCTACAACGTAAATGCGCCACCCACCTTGAGATATAAGTTCTAAGGTCTCAAGTATAGTTACAAGTTAAAGTCCAATGGGTATGTCTTCGATGTTATTTTATGTGCATAAAATCCATTAAAATCGTTTGATTAATGATAATACTTAAAATGATTTATTTATATGTTTTATTTATATACTCAAAATATTTACTTCATACGTAAAAGGATTTGAAGCTGGCAATATTTTTCCCGCAAAAATAAAAATCCTTGTTTTTTCAATAGAGTTACTTTTTTTAAACTACTTATTGTAAACTATAGTGGCGCTTATTTGCAAGAAAGTAAATGCATATTTATTTATGACAAAATTAATGCACTAAGTATTTTTTCTATAATCTATTGTCCGCTTTGGGCCGAAAATGGGCCATCCCCTTTGTGGTTTCTGAAAATTTACAAAATCCTTCATTAAAAATAAATTAAAGGATAAGTAGTATGTTAATGCCATCTACGTCACGTTCGAAGCCATCTAGTGGCCGACGCCCTTAAACATTTTTGTTGAGTGCTTGAGTTGCGTATCTGTACCTAATTTATGTGTATTATCTATGGACGAACAATATCTTAGTCGTCCGTGAACCAAGGTAACTGGAGTATTCGCAACATCGGATATAATTTAGTGACAATAAAAAGATGAAACTTAAACGTGGTATTAAAATACGTCTTTGACTTACGAAGCCCGAAGACAATAGTATAAAGATACTGCTTTTTTTAATGAAGGATTACTTGTAGCCCGGTGGCCTTTCTAGTTTTACCAGGACAGGTGGGCGAGCAAAGGCTCAGCCAGGATGACAAGGGATTTGCTAACAGCTGCCCGATTGGAACATCCAAGATTACGAGACAAGACTAAAAAACCCATAAGACGTTTTCATAAAATTCAATTTCATTTGTTTTCACCATAATTACGTTACTAGTACTCTTATTAAACTTTGCTCGTAAATAATGATAGTGTTTTGTTTATTGTCTTTGTAGGCAGACAAGCATGCGGTTCATCCGATAGAGAGCTGTTACCGTTATGAACGTCAGCAACAAAGCTCTTGCTAGGGCTAGTGTCAGAAGTCTCGAAGCTGAGTCCCGCGAGCTTGCCTACACGTCCGATGAAGCTAGCGTAATCCCTAGAGGCTACTAGCAATAGATAGAAAAAAACATTAACGTCAGTAATGCCAGGACACAGCCAAGTCCCTGGCTACCACGAAGCGAAGCAGGGCTTTACTAATGTCCTTTAAAGGCAATCTATAGTATGTCAGCTTGCAACGGGAACATTAAATACGTAAAAGTAAAAAAAGGCGCATAACTGTGGGATAATTGCTAACATCTGCGCACAAGTACCGGAGCGGGTTCGCGGTCGCGACTCTCCTTATTGAGCCGTAATTAATAACGAACTGCCAGTTGAGTGAGTAACGCGCTTTAGTTTAAAAAAAAAAAGTTGATGTAAATTGAATTTTTTGAATATATTTTGCAAGTATATGAGAAAAAGTCCGAAACTTTTTGCATACATCGTGAAAATAATTTAAGAAAACAAAGTCTGCGTAGACTCTCGCCGAAACTTCCCGTGAATGCCGCCATGCACCATAATATATTTTTTTTCCTACCTATTCGCAGGTAGTAAGCAGCTATTCCAGCTTCTCTCGGTAGTAATTAGGCAAATCGTAAAATGTATTCGACATATCAAACTATATTAGTATTTTTAATATTATATTTCAAATACATTACAAAATAGATCAATCACCTATATAATATTATGTACGCTGATATAAGTAGTTTATGTAAATCATACAGTCGAGTGCAGCACAACTGCTATCGTTCGCGACTGTCTTTACACAGAGCGTAACGTTTATCGCAAACTGTACTCACCTGTACTTACTTGTACTTTAAAACCACCTGCTCTATATTACTTTTTTATTTTATATATTTACACGCCTGTGTTATCGATCTTAAGGGCAATTAATACACTTTAGCATAGTTTGTATGGTCATTTTCAATTATACAACACACAGTAACATCTAGAGCAGGCAGATATTTCATGTTTTTGGTTTTACCGTCTTAAGAGGGATGTCGTCTGTGTGCTTTGCATATCATGTTTTCTTTAGCTTTTTTTGTTTTTTTTTCTACCTATGCTGATAGCCTTGAGAGGCTATTTCAGCGTAACCTTAACTAGTAGGTGAGCTCACGGGGCTCAAACCTGACGACGTTGCTAACACTGGCACTAGCAAAAGTAGAGTTTCGCAGAATCTACTACCGGATCGGAATCCCGACCCACTGAGAAGATCCGGCGAGAATTTCAGTGGGCTGTGTCCGTGGGTTAATTTACTCGTGGAGCCCTTCGTCGCAAGCGACGGGTTCGACGAGGACCATGACCGGAGTAGCTTTTCAATTCATCATCATCATCATCATCATCATCAGCCTGTATCTCTCCACTGCTGGATGTAGGCCTCTCCCATAGTCCGCCACAATGAACGATCCTCCGCCTTCCGCATCCAATATCTCCCAGCATATCGCCGCAAGTCATCGGTCCAACGGGCAGGGGGACGCCCAACGCTGCGTTTACCGGTACGCGGTCTCCAGTCCAGAACACGTCTGCTCCATCGGCCATCGGTTCTGCGACACGTATGTCCGGCCCATTGCCGCTTTTCAATTCACGTCTATAATATTTGTTCGTTACCTTACCAAAACAAAATTCGATAACAATGTTGAATATTATCTAAAAAACCCACCGAACTGTTCGCCGAATCTTCTCAGTGAGCGAAGCACTGCTCTCGCTAGGGCTAGTGTTACCAAATTCTCTCAGATTGATAATACCCGTCCGTGCTTAGTCGGAACAGACCCTCGGGCTACCAAAAAAATATATAATAATATAATAATATAATATAATATATAATAAAAGTGGCCATAATGTTCTCGATATCGTAAAAGATAACTCACATTTGTATGCAGTTGGAACAGCGCCCCTAGCGGCAAACGTACGCAAACTTTCCAGCTCCATACAAATCTGAGTTAACTTTTACGCTATCGAGAACGTTAAGAAACTCGCACTAAGCACATAGGACTTCAATATAGTGACAATAGTTACATGATATGTTACCTGTGCGACCACGGTCGCTCCGAAGATCGCCCCTAATAACCCGCACGACATTAACAGTCGCCTATGGTGCGGATATTATTTCTGCTCGTTCTATTTCAGGACCGAAGCATGTATATGTTAACAAATATGACCTTTAGAACGATCAACCAAGAAATTCAAATTACCGAACCATTTGAATATAGTCTTGAAAGTTTTCATGAGTAACGGTGGAATATCGGTCAGAGCTATATGAGCTTTCTTGATCTTATCTTGGCGGAAGGGCTCGCGCGTATCCCTCTTTTTTATTGCTTAGATTGATGGACGAGCTCACGGCCCACCTGGTGTTGAGTGGTTACCGGAGCCCATAGACATCTACAACGTAAAGGCCGCTACCTATCTCGGGACATGAATTCGTGAGGTTTCAGTTTTCTTAACACTCGGTTACGGCACCCCGTAACCACGATAGTGAGCATGCCGAAGGGTTACTTATGATGGCCTCTTTAGCGTACTATACTGTACACAGTTCTTTCCCCCTACCTATTCGCTGGTAGCTTAGGGGGCTATTCCAGCTACCCCTAGACCGGTAGGTAAGCTCTCGGGCTCAGCCTAAGAGAAAATTGCTAACACTAGCACTACCAAGAGTAGAGTTTCGCAGAATTTACTACCGGATCGGAATTCCGACCCACTGAGAAGACCGGCTAGAAACTCATTGGGTTGTACACAGTAGACAGAGTCCCTAATCTCTACCACCGGTTAGTAATTAGTATCTTTGCGAAAGTTCAAGGTCTGGTTTTGATTATACTAGGTTTTCGGCAATGGTGATTCCATAAAAATACATCACTATAAATAAACTACTCCAGACGGAACTATGACGTAGGTCACTTCTTGCCGGAGCTCATAAAAGAATAAAAAATTATCTGGACAAATCGTCCACGATCCTCTATACCCAAACTAGTATACCCTGTACTATGGCGAATCGGCGATTAATATGCGTACTTAAATATGTTTAAATACATACATTTATATGTTAGACAGTCCGACAAAGAGCAAACAAATGTCACGCGAATGTTCGCTCCCAGTAGGAAACGAACCCATGAGCCTCGGCCCAGCAGTAAGCGGCACCTAACCCACTGCGTTAACACGACTTTTGTTTTAGCAATTACCAGCCAGTTTAAAACCGCAAAGAACTTAACGACTAAACGCAATACTACAGAGCCCCCTAAAATGTAAACAAATATTTATTATCTGTGGTGGGACTTCTTCCTGTTCTCATCTCTAATAAGTTAATATTTGATTTAGCGTTGCTTCACAAATAGTCGCCTTGACGATAACACCATTAGGAATGGCACACCATGATTTGAAAATCGGTAAATGAATCATTGCTACTTATATTAGCAAATTAGTAATAAGGATATGTAATGCTACTAAAGAATAATGGGACAGTAGTAAGTGATAGTGACTAGAGGTTGCCATTATAATAATTATATTCATTTTTACCGTGTGATGTGTCGTTATGTGACCAACACCTATAATGTGCTAACGCAGTCATATAAATTGTCATAAGTTTTTTATAATCTCAATAAATTAAATATTGAAGGCTCTAAGGCTAATTCCCTAGACTCGTTTCAAAACTCGAAATTAAATTTCTAAACAAAGTTTCGTCTTTGTTACAATATTCATGGCACTTAGATGAGGTTCCTTCTTTCCGAGAAAACGACTTCACTGTGAACAGTTTTTGATAGGTTTATATCAATTCTGACGTCATTGGATGGCGAAATAAAATTATGATGAAGTAAGATAATCCGTTTTTCCACTTCCACTTACTGCCTCCATGAACATTAGTAATACCAGAGAGAACGAGGTTTGAAAACACTCCATAGCTTCTTTGTTTGTTTTTGTTGCCCATAAAGGCAAACGAGCATACGGCCCATCTGATGTTGTGTGGTTACCTGGGTTACCATCGCTCATGGACATCATCAAAGCCGGGGACATAGCCAAACCGTTACCTACCGTTGAATTGGCTGCACTCCTGGCATTGTTTACATCCACCT
This sequence comes from Bombyx mandarina, assembly GCF_003987935.1. The sequence goes on along the minus strand of NW_021011561.1, from coordinate 790,054 downwards.
ATCATCACGTAGACGGTATACACGTCCGCCTTTGCTATCAAAAACGCTCTCTTTAAACCTAGTCTGAATACAGCATATTAATTTGAACATACCAGAGATATTAACGAAGCACATGGTGAGGGTTGCTATAGCACATCCTGAAGCCAGTGCCGTAGATAGCAGGACTGCAGAGGCTGAGGCGCCCACGCCCGCCCCACCGGCCGCCCCGCACACTATGAAAACATAAAGGAACGACGCCACACATTCTGCGACCACGGCCTTCCACAGCGACAAAGTCCTCAGCTCTAATCTAGCTGGAATCCTGCCCGCCAAATTGTCCCCATTCGTATTCGCGTCCCGGCGTAAAATTTCCAATTTCTCAAACAAAGTCACAATGTGCTGTTCCAGATTATCGTCCGGTATGGTAAACGTTTGTTCGCCCATTTTAACGATTACACGATTCTCATTTCACTTTAATACGTACGTTTTCAAACGACACAATGGAGACAACAAATTTTGTATTTACGCGCGCTTTCGGCACAAACGCATGGTTAGTCGCGACAAAAAATAATTTCAAACGTCCATCCGACAACGATGCCGGCGACTGAATGAAGTGAATGAGTTTGAGTGAAATTTAATGGAGCCGGTGAATGAGCGCGGGGGCGCTGCACATGCCAGCCCCACTTGTTACGCCCCGCCGGGACCTGCGGCGCTGGGGTGTAATCAAATCGCCAGTTCGCCACCACAATAAACCTTTAATTGGATTAATGTTATCGCTACAGTTTTTAGGGTAACTTTATACGCTATTCACCGTTTTCATTTGTGTTTTTTTAAATAAAATCTAAAACAAACATATTTTCAACGAGCATCCAGCCTCTTGGTAAGTAATCACATTCGCTTAGGGACATCAACAATGCCAGGGGCACAGTCAAGCCGCCGCCTAAACAAATTTCGATGATCACTAAAAATACTTTCTGTGAAAAGTCGCGTGAAAAAAACTTAGTATAAAATCTACAATCTATACGCTGAAATATCTCCCAGTTTCAGCGCCGTGAGCTCACCTACACGTCAAGAAGCTGAAATAGCCTTTCAAGGCTATAAGCATAGGTAGAAAAAAAAAAGAAAAAACTGAAAACTACGAAAAACTCGAGAAGTAATACAGTTATAGCTTAAACAAAAAAAGGGTCCGTGTACTTACCTATGTACGCGCGTAAGAAGTTATACTTTATTTTTATTAAATTTATTTGGTTTTTTTTTTAAATATTAAATAATTAAGAATAAATATTTAACGTTAATAATTTAATAATATTTAGTATGAATTATATTAAATAATAATTTTGTCATTTATATTACTAAAAAATGAATGCTAATAACACTTTTTTTAAGAGTGTACATGCGCGAAAGTTCACCTGCGGCTATATTCAGACTCGCCAAGTTACGTCGGTCGTATTGTAATGAGCGATTTAGTGGGCAACTTCATTTCTGTTAATTTTGTGTCACGGTGCGCGCGCATCGTAAAATTTCACTCTCATCAATTTTTCACAACGCGCCTAAAGAAGTACAACTTCAAAAATAGTTAAAGTTCCTATGTACATAATATAATTCTTCATACATATTCGTAAGCGTTCTTCTTTTTAATATTTCTTTGTTTTCCATAAAATTGTTTAAACGGTTTACACAATACTGGCATTCACTTAAATTCGCTTCAATTCAACCATATTCACTGGTTCCTAAAGATATACATTCATTTTTTGTTTGATATTTCCTCCTTTGTTTCGTTAATGACATTTTCAAAGAAAATTTTGAAAAAAATATCAATATGTAATAAACAAAAAAAACAGTTTATCCGAACTTGATACAAATATCACACATATGTAATACGTATTAAATATACCAAAATCTGTATTAACTTTCACATATAACAATAAATGAATGGCCGTCCGTGGCTAATAGGTGAGAGTACCGTTGTTGATACTAAAACTGCTATAAGGCGAGCCTCAAACAGATAATAATTAGGTTTAATAGATAGGTATTATCCTCTTGATTATTTCTGCTATGAAATCGTGTGTTGGACTTTGACCTTGTATACAGGTACTTAGGTATTGATATTAATACCTATTATGCAGTTTTTATTGTATTAGGTCACCTTTATGTATCTTTTTTTTCCTACCTATGCTAATAGCCTTCAGAGGCTATTTCAGCTTCACCCTAACATGTAGGTGAGCTCACGGGACTGAAACTGGAAGTGTTGCTAACACTGGCCTTAGCAAAAGCAGTGCTTCAAACTGCAAACTCAGTGGACTGTGTATGGGTTAATTCACTAGTCAAGCCCTTCGTCGCAAGCGACGGGTTCGACGAAAACGGTGACCGGTACTTGAGGTACCTAAAAGCACCGTTAATGGATCGGGAGGATCCGTAATGACGTGTTTTGGCACGTATCTATTGCTGTAGTAGTGTAGTATTCTTGTATACCTACTAGGTTAACCGTATACCAGGTATACCTACTAGGCTCACCTTTTTACCTACCTATCTATCCATAAAACTTGACCGGAAACTTTTACAGGCCCATACCACCGTCTTATTATTTATACTATTATTCCTGCCAATATTCCTCTTGTTTGCTTTACAGTGTACGATACAACTGTGCTATTTCGTAGAAACCAAATCTTAACACCGAACCTTTTCATTTAGCTTCAATTTTTCACGTAATTTGGCGGACAAAAGATAACTTAAAAAAGCACTCTATTGGTTTCGCGAATTCCTAAGACTGAGGATATTTTATTTTGACGTTAATTAATTAAGTATGTTACTTAACATCTAAATTAAAATGAATTGTACATTTTAATTTGATCCAAAGTTTTGAATACAAAAATAAAGGAATGAATAGATTGTTAGTGTTTCTAAAAATCCTTATTACGCTATTCAACAACACTAATATTCAACAAAGATTGATGAATAGCGTTAGCAAATTGAGGTCGGATGAGATTTGCGGCTGATTGGACAGTGACCCCGTTTGGTAACAAAGCCGAACACAGTTCATACGTTAGACCGAACCGCGGCCTAGAGAAACATCAAAATTAACCCAATTCTGTCATTTATATGTGACCCTAGAAGTTTAATCTAAAGTTTTATTTCATTATTAAGTTAAGCTACGTACTGCTTCATTGGCTCCGCAGAGATCTATTCTAGCGCGATTATAATCTATGGACAACTGGGGTTATATATGCTGAGGGTACTTCTATTGAATCGGAATCTTACGGAATCCCCGTGGGACTGTGAATCTCTAGGTGGAGTATCACAGTCGTCGTCAACGGCCGCTCTGGTACAAATATTAACGCTGGCACTCCACAAGGTTCCCATGCTTCTCATCCTGCTTATCAGCGACATACAATCTCTTGATGGGATAAATAGGCGGATGACATAATGAGGGTTGTGACAGATATCAGCCATCAGAGTCTTTCTTGGAGCGTAATGCAGGAGAGACGGTCAAGACTTGTCTGAGGTGGAGAACACCCTGGGGCGGGTCTCCGAATGGAGTGAAATAAATTTAGTCCAATTTAACCTTTTGAAGGCATAGGCTTGCGCGTTAACCACGAAGAAAAACACTTTTGTCATGGCACCGCAATTCAATTGAGTATACCTGCAACCTTCTATGAGTATTGGGATACGGGGGGGTAGAAGTTGCGAGAGATTTTTACCATTGGAGCCATTCGGAGGGCAAAGCCAAGTTAGCGTCAAAAATGCTTGTAGTCTTCAACAGAGCGAATACTTTAGCCAAAGCACAAGTCCAGCCTCCCTTGGAGTACTGCTCTCTACGCCAGGGCTTCCAAGTACCAGCTACATATTTCTATTTTCTCCATACAGAAGAGGGTGACTTCGATTCTCTCTTTGTTTTGTACCATATGTTCTAGAGTGCTTTGAGGAATATTGAAATTGCTCTGAAAAGAAGGAAACGAAGGAAACACACCTAGAAACTCCAAATCTTAACCGTAATAGGCAACAGCTCCCCAACCTTTCGAACTAGAACGCAGCACTGCTTCATGTTATTAGCAGGATAATTGTACCTACCCGTAGGTACCACCCGCGCAGAATATGCATTGCGATCAGCGTAGCGCGAGTTTGATTTTTTTAAATACGCTGTTATTCCACCATTATCATGTATGAGTAACCACTTAAAGCTCGTCCCCTATCTAAGCAATAAAAAAAAGTTTGGGAAAACGCTTTTTCTTGTTTTTTTTTTATTGCATTGATCAGTGGACGAGCTCACAGCCCACCTGGTGTTAAGTGGTTAACGGAGCCTATAGACATCTACAACATAAACGCCGCCACCCACCCTGAGATATGAGTTCTAAGGTCTCAGTATAGTTACAACGGCTACTCCACCCTTCAAACCGAAACGCGTTACTGCTTCACGGCAGAAATAGGCCGGGCGGTAGTACCTAACCGTGCGGACTCACAAGGTGTCCTACCACCAGTAGTTACGCAAATTATAATTTCGCTGGTTTGATTTTTATTACACGATGTTATTCCTTCACCATGGAAGTCAATCGTGAACATTTTATAAGTATGTATTTCATTAGAAAAATTGCTACCCGCCTGCGGGATTCAAACACCATTGCATCGCTCAACACGAATGCACCGGACGTCTTAACCTTTAGGCCATGACGACTTCAACTCCTTGTTGCTGTAGTCAAGCTGTAACTATTTATGTATTCACAAGTTCATGGACCACCTGATATTACATGATTAACTGAGATCATAGATACCGCAACATACATGCCAACCATTATTTGGCATTATTAGTATAGAGGCGAAGCAAAATCTTTAGTAAAATTCTGTCCCTTAACATGTCTCATTTTGCTTGGCAGAAGAAATAGGAGAGACCGTGACACCCATCCATGCAGGCTATAATAAGCTCTACTAAAATCAAATGATGGTTGACGATCATAGTATTCTGGTTTTGATTTTCATAGAATTCTGTTGCCTTTTCTTCAATCTTCCAATTATTTATTATAATTAATATTTAATAAATTATTAAAGATTTAATAATCTTTAATAAAAATTCTACAACGTATGTTTTAAATTGAACGCAACTCTTTCAATTTTGACAGCCATCCGAAATTGAGAGAGGCGCTCTCTCGCGAAAAAATACGAAAACTAATCGTAATGGTGGTGAACCCGTAAACTATTGACTGAGCGGAATTATTTTTATTTGTTTTCTAGATAATCTAGTTTAGAATTTCATTGTTTAAGTGTAGTGGCTGCGGCCATATCATGCTTGCTTATGTCGGGATTAGCTGAAACTCCTATTTCTGCCAAAGAAGGCGGTAATCTGTATAAAAAACGATCACTGCCTGTCAGCGAATCGTGTAGCAAAAGAGTGAAAATCAACGAAATGAGCGCAGAGGAGAAAATATCAAATTTTTCGCTAGTGAATCCAAATTCTAACGGGATAAAGATGTCGTCAACATCAATGAACAAGCCTGGCGTTACTGCAAAAAAGCTGATAATTAAGAATTTCAAAAGTGTGTTTACGATTTTATCTTGATCGTCATTATAACCTCTGTGACATCTGCTGTGAGTGGTTGATGCTGTTGCAGGTAAACCGAACCTTCCAGACAATTATCAGGAAACGACATGGAGCAAGCTGCGGGAAGCTGTTGTCGCCATTCAGACCTCAAAATCGATAGCCTATTCCTTAGAAGAATTATATCAAGCCGTCGAAAACATGTGTAGTCATAAGGTGAGAAATATAGAAACGAAATTTTATTTTGTACACAATTCAATTGCAAGGTCATCAACTTTCAAAAAATAATAAACAAAAATCCTCTTATCATCCATAACATAGTTAATTCAAAATTTAATTTTACATGATCAACTGCCCATGAAATTCCTAGTGAGCTATTTTGTCATGAATTTGGTCTAAGCAAAATTAGAACCGCCACTGAAACAGTCCTTGTGATTAATAATATAAAAGAAAATATGTAAATAAATATATATAGATACGACATTAAATTATAACGTAGTTATGATCTCTAACTATTAAATCAATGATATGATATTGAAAACAAAAATATGATCTATGGGAAGTTATCCATAATTTAATTACTCACATATTGTCTGTTACATAATACGTAATATATTTGATCCCCTATAATTTAGTGAAGTGAACTTTTGTTGGGGCTCAAATTCTAGGGATAGATACAATTTTTTCATTATAATGTAACTCATGTTCACTAAGTACTTCGTTGAGAAGGAAAAATTGAGGAGTAGATATCATTATTATGCTGAATGCCAATTTTCATTCTGAGTTCAGAAACAAAACGATTACTAATCTATTTACAGATGGCTTCACAACTTTATGTTAACTTAACAAACTTGGTAGAAGCTCATGTGAAAGCCAACATTGAGCAGTTCTTGTCCGAGAGCATGGACAGACAGGTCTTTCTAAAGAGGATGGACGACTGCTGGCGAGCTCACTGCAGACAAATGATTATGATTAGAAGCATTTTTTTATATTTAGACCGAACCTATGTCCTTCAAAACCCTAGTATACATTCAATTTGGTGAGTAACATTAAGTGTTTTATATTTAATACACAATTTGTAAATATAATAATACACATATATACATACATTTGTTTATTGTCAATTTTAGTGCAAACAATCATCTGTGTACTTGGGTACCGTTGAAGCTATTTTTTAATGATAATAATTTGTATATTTAGTGGATTTAATTCAATTCAGTAATATACATCAGAAATGAGCTGATCAACTTTACTGAACTTAAAATGCATTAACACAAATCCTTAATGCATAGTTTAAAACATTAATAATTAAGAATTTCTATAGAGAAATCTATAACAAACTAAAATCACTATCACCTATATTGATAGGTGAGAGTGATTTTAGTTAGTCTATGGGCTCTTTACCAAAAAAAAGTCTATGGGCTCTAGTTACATCAGCTAAGCTGTAAGCTTTTTTTTTTTTTTTATTATTGCTTATATGGGTGGACGAGCTCACAGCCCACCTGGTGTTAAGTGGTTACTGGAGCCCATAGACATCCACAACGTAAATGCGCCACTCACCTTGAGATATAAGTTCTAAGGTCTCAAGTATAGTTACAACGGCTGCCCCACCCTTCAAACCGAAACGCATTACTGCTTCACGGCAGAAATAGGCGGGGTGGTGGTACCTACCCGTGCGGACTCACAAGAGGTCCTACCACCAGTAATTACGCAAATTATAATTTTGCGGGTTTCATTTTTATTACACTATGTTATTCCTTCACCGTGGAAATAAATCGTGAACGTTTGTTGAGTACGTATTTCATTACAAAAATTGGTACCCACCTGAGATTCGAACACCGGTGCATCACTCAACACGAATGCACCGGACGTCTTATCTGTTAGGCCACGACGACTTCAAAGCTTTAAGCTAAACTACAGCACTAAACCTCACACTTAATAATACTTTCAGGGACATGGGCCTAGACCTGTTTCGTCACCATATAGCAATGAATACACTTGTCCAGACTCGTACAGTAGATGGCCTCTTATTACTTATTGAACGTGAGCGAGGAGGTGATTCAGTAGATATATCTTTGCTGAAGAGTCTTCTACGTATGCTCTCTGATCTACAAATATATCAGGAAGCATTTGAGCATAAGTATGTGAAATAATATTTACTTTTCTATTATTATGTTTTATTATTTTACTTAGTGAATTATAAAATTAAGCACACATGTTGTGAAGCATTTCAATTCACAGTATGTCAGTTTTATACAACCCACACTTAGTAATCCTTTTTATGAAAAGGAGAATAAGTACCAACATCCATCTTTCATGAAAAAAATTATGTTTTATAAATACAGATTCCTTCAAGCAACTGAAAGGCTGTACGCTGCAGAAGGACAACGTTTGATGAGGGAACTGGCAGTTCCTGAATACCTTGCCCACGTAGAGAAAAGACTTAAAGAGGAGAATGATCGCCTTTTACATTATTTAGACCCATCAACCAAGTCAGTATTGTGTTCAAAATTGTTTTATTATGTGATTACAGCAGCATGTAATAAATTTATTTGTGTTTAAATTCATCTGGTTGAATTGGTACTAAAGTTATGGTTAACCACACTAAGTCACATATTACCAGTTTGTACATAGCATTTAATACAAATAGCAGAGAAAGCAAAAGAACTAATCAAAAACATTGTAAATGGCACTGCCAGTGGTCATGATTGACAGATGGTAACCATTCACCAACAAGAGGATATGATCGAAAACAATGAACAGAAAAAAAACACATTTCAACCACAACCAACCAAACACAATTTAAAATTTTCAGATGGCAACTGGTGGTGGTGGTAGAGCGACAGTTGCTGGGTGAACATGTGGCCGGGATACTCGGTAAGGGCCTGGCTGCATTGTTGGACGCACCACGACTACATGACCTGGCCACACTCTACACGCTGTTCTCCAGGGTTAAGGATGGCCTGGCTGAACTTTGTCATCATTTCAATGGTTACATCAAGGTATACTTCTGAATTCGTGATATATGATCATAAATAAATTCAATAAATGACTAGTATTTCACATATTTAGCGAAAGTCACCAAAAGTTGCAAAAATTCTGCTAATTTCCAAAAATGTTTAGGAATTGGTTATTTTCAATATTAAAACCCTTTAAAAAGCAGTACGGAACCCTATCTTATTTGTTTATGTGATAAAAAACTAGAACTTTTTGACACTCTCATCTCACTCTGATATTCTATTAAAGCTACAGTGCAAAAAATACTATTAATAAAAAAGTTGAAATATTTCGGAAATAAAATACACTACACTAACATGCAACACTTTTCTTGCTACCCGCATTGTGATATTAATGAGTATCGGGTGTATGTATAGGAAATAACGGCGATTTAAAACATTGAAAATTTAAATTACACACATAAATAAATTCTGTTTTTTACTGGTGGTAGGACCTCTTGTGAGTCCGCACGGGTAGGTACCACCGCCCTACCTATTTCTGCCGTAAAGCAGTAATGCGTTTCGGTCTGAAGGGTAGGGCAGCCGTTGTAACTATACTGAGATCTTAGAACTTATATCTCAAGGTGGGTGGCGCATTTACGTTGCAGATGTCTATGGGCTCCAGTAACCACTTAAAACCAGGTGGGCTGTGAGCTCGTCCATCCATCTAAGCAATAAAAAAAAAAGCAAAGAAAACTTCCTTCAAACACAGTATCACCTACTTACATAGAGATATAAGTTTTGTTATAAAAATAATTGTATTGCAGAAAAAGGGAAGAACGATAGTAATAGAGCCAGAGCGAGACAAGACGATGGTAACTGAGCTACTCGACTTCAAAGAACAACTGGACCATGTAGTCAACACATGCTTCCAGAGAAATGACAAATTCATATACTCTATGAGAGAAGCCTTTGAATTCTTTATTAATCAGAGACAGAACAAACCTGCTGAATTAATTGGTATGTTAAATATTACATTTACTCTATTACTATTTATTACCTGGATTTTTTTTTTATTTTTATCTTTCAAAAGCAAGAAAATTGCAGTGAAAAAAAAAACAAGCCTATTTCATTCTTTTATTTGAATTTGAATTGGTACACTATGCAACAATAACAAAGCCCCAGGCTTTTCTATCAAATATTCTGAAGTTTTTCCACTTGAGGCACCCTAAAAATCCTAAAAGGATTCCAAGAACCAATATTGGGTTAAGGGAATCCTTTTGAAGATGAAGATTTTTTTCTCCAAACGAAATAATTGACCTTGCTAGTATTTTAATCTGTTGTTTTATTAGTATTTTAAGAACAATTTTACTGAAAATGGCACAACATTTGATTTAATCAGGTAGTATTTGTTTACAGCCAAATTTGTGGATCTAAAATTGAGGGCCGGTAATAAAGAAGCAACTGAAGAAGAATTAGAACGTCTGCTAGACAAGATAATGGTTTTGTTCCGTTTCATACACGGCAAGGATGTTTTTGAAGCTTTCTATAAAAAGGTATATAGTTTTTAATTGATTGTTCCTTTAAAAAAATTGAAAAAAAAGTTGAAGCTAACCTCCTGCTCACCATTATGTTGATGTGAAATTGATTAAAACTATTGTTTAGTGTTCTCTGATACCACCATAATGTGATTAGTGACTGGAATTGATGGGTGCAAACACAGCTATAGAGTACAATTCTGTTTTATTATAAACTTAAGCAGATGTTTTGGGTAACAAGTCAGTTCACTGTGTCTTTTTTTATACAACCCGCACTTAGCAATCTTTTTTATTAAAAGGAGAACATATACCCTCACTTAATACACTACAAATTCAAAATTAGACCTCATGTCTCAAAGAGGTGGCATTCACTTTATGATGTGGAAGGCCGGGAGCAGTTGGGAGTTGCTTTGCTTGGAAAGTTTTCTTAGAAAAACTAGTTTCTTTGTGCTTGTTTACTATAATCTACGTTACTAAACAAGTTTGAATGAGATTTTTAGTACAGAATGAAAGTGTAAATGAATGAAATATTGCAAGTTTGGAATAACCCCTTCTATAACTTTGTTTAATTTCCAGGATCTAGCAAAGAGATTGCTAGTAGGTAAATCTGCATCGGTGGACGCTGAGAAGTCGATGCTTAGTAAACTGAAGCAAGAGTGCGGAGGTGGCTTCACCTGTAAACTAGAAGGAATGTTCAAAGATATGGAGCTATCTAAAGATATCAATATTACATATAAGCAGGTAAATGGCACTGATTCTCGGTACAGGATTATCGGAGAATTTAGTATGTCCTACTATATACTACTGCTATACAAATACTACATTACACAAAGTAATATCTATATGTATATTTTCTTTAGAAAAAAATGAACACAATGAATTGTAAAATATACACAAATAATACTCTTACAATTTGTTTTTTATTAAATAACAATGAATAAACTCAGTAAATACGGCTATAACACAACTGCTTCACCAGGGATGGTTGCCTTTGTGTGTGTGTGTGTTTTTTTATTGCATAGATTGGTGGACGAGCTCAGCCCACCTGGTGTTAAGTGGTTACCGGAGCCCATAGACATCTACAACGTAAATGCGCCACCCACCTTGAAATATAAGTTCCAAGATCTCAGTATAGTTACAACGGCTGCCCCGCCCTTCAAACCGAAACGCATTACTGCTTCACGGCAGAAATAGGCAGGACAGTGGTACTTATTTATTTATTTATTTATTTATTTATTTATTGAAGTGAAACTTCCTTATCGGCGTTGGAAAAAAATTTACCGTCACATTTTTCGGTTACGCGTCACATTTTTCCGTTACGCGCCATCTGTTTTGTATTCATGTCTATGATAATAAAATCCTTTTGTTTAAACTTTATCTAATTTAACTTTTTTGTATTCATGTCTATGATAATAAAATCCTTTTGTTTAAACTTTANAATATATTAGTAGTTCAATATGTTTACCGCATTTAGGTCGCTTTTCTATAATAATAATAATAATAATAATAATGGCACCTTGTTAACTACAAATATAAAAATAAAAAAAGTAACAAAAAAAATTGCAGGGTAACAAAGAGCTACAGGTTTCGTTATTCCAAGCTCTGGTCCTGTTATTGTTCAACGATGGAGACAATCTCTCTTTTGAAGACATTAAGGTTTCCACCAATATAGAGGTATGTCCGATTTTAATATACTCAATTTTATTCAAAAGTAAACTTCTGATCATTCCCACTGACTAAAATATAATATATGACATTTAAAAACTTGCCCTTAACCTGCTACAATCAGTAGAGTGTATCAGTAGATCAATCAGTAGATCAATCAGTACAGTAGTAGTAGTAGTGGTGGTAGTAGTACGGTAGTCAGTACAGGGGCCACGGCCGGTACGTTGCAGGAGGGAGAGCTCCGCCGCACGCTGCAGTCCCTGGCGTGCGGGAAGGCGCGCGTGCTGAGCAAGGCGCCGCGCGGTCGGGACGTGCAGGACCTCGACCACTTCTCCTTCAATGCGGACTTCACCAACAAGCTGTTCCGGATCAAAATCAACCAGATACAGATGAAGGAGACGGTCAGTGCACTACATAAATGCTTGTATTTTTAGGAGTATGTCTAAGAGATTCAAGTTCAGAGGCTGAAGATTTGGGGCGAATGCATAAATCTTGTTCTTCAAACGATAGGAAATGACAAACCCCATAAACTTTACAAAATAGTCCAAGTGAGAACATCAGTCCTGGTCCACCCGATGTGGAACCCCTCCCTCATCACTGAAGGCCTTTTGCGAAGCACATGTCCTCAATCGTCGGTTATTAAAGAAGCCCAGTTTTATCCATATTGACTAAATAACAGAGTAATATTCCAACACGTCCTTACGGATCCATCAGATCCAATGACCTTTGCATTAGACGCCTTCAGCTCTAACACTAGGAGCAGGCTTAGGGACCTCGGTAACCGTACTCGTCGAACTCGACAAAGAGTTCGCCGTGCAACCTAACCCATGAATCAGCTCGCTGAATTTCTCGCCGGATCTTCTCAGCGGGTCGCGATTCCGATCCGGTAGTAGATTCATTCGCGAAGCAGCTAGTCTTGAGCTGTTAGGTCTCCTTCGGAGGCGCTCGGGTAGCTGTTAGCAAATCCCACCCCTCCTGGCTGAGCCTATGCTCGCCCACGTGTCCTGGTGAAACTGGAAAGGCCTCCGGGCCACCAGTAATCTTTCAATCATAAAAAATAAAAAATAAAAAAAAAAAGGTAATATTCAAAACGCAACGCAATAACCCTTTCTGATAAAAATAACCAGAACAATATTCAATCGTTATTAGTATAGTCAGTACCCTGTACACTTATATAGACACTTTCTCCTACTAATAACTATCCTGATCCTACCGAAATACCCTACTATTCCTATGGAGGTTTGAAATCAGATAAATACACCAACTGGTAGCCGATACGGCGCGATCAAAACCGTGTAAAAACTGGCGATACTGAGTTTTGGTGCCGACCTTACAACGACCCTGGTGGTGTTACAGAGCGAGGAGCAGAAGGCGACGGAAGAGCGCGTGTTCCAAGACAGGCAGTACCAGATCGACGCGGCCATCGTCCGGGTCATGAAGATGAGGAAAGCGCTCTCGCACAACCTCCTCATATCCGAACTGTACAACCAGCTCAAGTTTCCGGTTAAGGTAAATTATTTTTGTGTTGTTAAAGGATGGATGTTGCAAAATGAGATAAATGGATTATAAATTGTATGTTTCTACATAAATCATGAAAGATTAGCAGAATTTCGTTGTATTTGTGTTACAACTGGAGATAATGAGATTGAAATTAAATAAATATTCAACAGTCCATGCCGTTGTGTTTGGATTTATCCAGTCTCTATTCCGGCTCATTCACCGACTTGATTGTAAACCCACGTTTAAGATAATATTTTGTATTTCGTGCTGTGGTGTCCAGGATCAATTATAATGTAATATAAGACAGTTTTTGCTCTCCCCCCTACAGCCCTCCGATCTAAAGAAGCGCATAGAGTCCCTGATCGACCGCGACTACATGGAGCGCGACAAGGACAACCCGAACCAATACAACTACGTGGCGTAACAGCAGTCCAGCGACGTCGCTTTAACGAAAATATTATTTATTTAAAACGGTTATTGTGTCTGCGGGCACCTCCTCCCCAACCCCCCCCCATGCACGCCACCCGCAGCGCGCACTCGCCGCGAGTGGTTAGCGAGGCCATACACAGCTCCAGTCAACAACTTCACTAATCTTTAGGAAATAATATATATGTATGTACATATTATATAAATAAATATAAAAATAACGTATTTTACGCACGACGGAATAACTATAATTCGTTTTCTCCTAAATTCACAAACCGTACCGTTGTTTGCCCCGCTTCTGACGATCCCTTTATGGCCTTTAGTCACTTTAGTCATTGTGGTTGAAACTGAAGTGCAGAAGTTGTTCGCTGCGAGCTGTAATAAATTCCCCCTATCGTTTGTGAATAATTTGATACTTCTGTCCGCTGATCACATATAACGGTTGAAACAGTTTCGAGTCGTGTCGTCCGTAACTCCTACTTCCAGCGTCTTACGTTTTTCAGCAAACCCCGAAAAAGTGGTGAAAAGTGTGCAGCAAAAATGTTAAAAATACATTAATAATAAAACTTTTTTTTACCTACATGTCTTTTATTGAACCGTTTCACTGAACCCGAAGGCAAGAGTGGAATTATTTGCTTATTTTAATTTTTAAAAACTTTATATTATATTATGTCGTCACTAAATCAGTTGTTGGCATTAGAATGGAACCAGCCCTAAATTAAGGATGTCACTTAAGACTACCATGGTCCAAAATATTGTCAGAGTTTAGACGGGCCGCAAATTACTTATTTGTAAATTATTTTATATACATTTGCTTATTAGATTATAATATATTTCGAATTTATATAGTAATTATTGTTGTGAGATTCAAAACGAATGTATGAAATGTCCAACCAACGTTAAGAACACAAACCTAACAGTTCAAAGACGACCGTGGTGTATGTTAACTGGTGCAGCGAGTACACCATAGATTAAGGTTGTCTAAACTACATTACGAAACACCTTTGCGGGTTAATTAACTACAAAAGCTGGAAATCATCTATTATAAAATGTATCTGAATGAAAGTAAACATTGCAATCCACTCTGAACTATTTATTCATGTAAGATCCTCCCAAATGTACTTTGTTATCTAATTCAATACAAATAAAATACAGTTTACATAATACTATATTTACAGTTTATTCACATAAGATTCATATTCATTTATTAATAACAAAACAAAAAAAAAAGCAAATATATTACAGTAAAAGTAAACGTCCAGATAGTACGACAATGAATTAAAAAATACATAACAATTTTTAAAATCGTTTTTTTTTTTCTAATTTCATGAGTCACAGAGAGAAGTAAAACTGATATTACTGTCACTACTTGTATCTTTAATTTTATTAATTGATATTGAATGTCATATTGTGATCACGAAAACCATTATTAATTTTTGTATTTTTTTAAGATAAAATAAGCTACTTTCCTTCCAAAATCCTTTACTAATTTCTGTAAAATATATAACTAATAGGGTTAAGCGTATATAACGATGCATATCAGGTTTTGCAACCCATACTATATGGACTTCTTGTTTGTAGATAGATACAATCATTTATCCTAGTCTAGTTATTTGTATTCGATTATTCGTTTACAAGAAACGTATTGCGTTTAGACAATGGATAGATTAAGGAATCTAATCCACTTTCATTCGTTAAACAAATTATATTCTTGTAATCATTGACAAGTGATACCGGTGACGTTTTGGAGCCACCTGCGTCGGGTATATGAGAAATTTGATTTTCATTAAGTAGTGGATGTGTTACTTCCTGTCCAGTATCTTCAGCACGGTGTCGAGGTGGTCCTTGTGGCAATCCAACTCGTCTATCAGCGCCGACGCGAGCGTCTGTGGAGTTATCTCCATTTCCAGGTAGTCCTTGAGCAGGACCTGCAGGGAACAACAATCATTTCAACACATTTCTTACAATAAATATCGACGCTTGAAAGGCAAACGTGACTAAGCGACAATAACTGCTTTGTACATAAATGATAGGTAATAACCATATTCGATGCGCTAAAATATTAAAAAAAAATTCAGATATTGCAACTTTAAATTAGTCTACTGTAAAGTTCTCGCATTGTCGCTCAGTCATGTTTGCCTTTCAAGCGTCGATATTTATTGTTGAATTTGAAATTGACGCTGCTATTAGGGTTAGTATGATTGTTTATACTGTNCAATAACTGCTTTGTACATAAATGATAGGTAATAACCATATTCGATGCGCTAAAATATTAAAAAAAAATTCAGATATTGCAACTTTAAATTAGTCTACTGTAAAGTTCTCGCATTGTCGCTCAGTCATGTTTGCCTTTCAAGCGTCGATATTTATTGTTGAATTTGAAATTGACGCTGCTATTAGGGTTAGTATGATTGTTTATACTGTTATTTCTACTGCTGTTGTTGCTATTGTAGCTACTATTATACATCGTTTTTCTTTTACTGCTTAGATAGGTGGACAAGCTCACGTCCCACCTAGTGTTAAGCGTTTACCGGAGCCCATAGACGTCTACAATATAAATGCCACCAACTAACTTGACATATGAGTTTTAAGGTCACAGCTTTAACAGTACAACGGCTGCCCCGCCCTTCCAACCGAAATGCATTACTGCTTCACGGCAGAAATAGGCGGGGCGGTGGTACCTACCCGCGTGGATTCACACGACGTCCGACCACCAATTACTACGCAATTTATAATTTTGTGGATTTGCTTTTTATTACACGATGTTATATTTCACCTTAGAAAAATTGGTATCGTTAGATACGGATGCACCGGGCGTCTTGTCCTTCGGTACGCTCTAAAATATTGTCGAGCTGTGTGCGGGTAGGTACTGGCGGCGGCACCCCCCCCTCCCCCTTGTGCGGGTACGTACCTGCGGCGGCACGGCGCCCCCCCCCCGTGTGCGGGTACGTACCTGCGGCGGCACGGCGCCCCCGTGTCGCAGCACGCGGTCCCGCAGGCGGCGGCCGGCGCGGCGCGCGAGCGGGTCGGCCGCGAAGTGCGTGTTCCAGGCGGAGGAGGCGAGCGCGCGCGAGATGAGGTAGGAGTAGTACTTGGCGCCGTAGCCGACCAGGTGGCTGAACCGGTGCTGCCACGCCTGCAACCAGAGCGGGGCACACTGAATACGCAGTGGACGACAGGATGTCACATATTATTATAAATAAAATCTTTGGCAACTGAGCTAAATATTAAACATCTTTAATACACATTATGACTTTTTTTGAAATATGTTTGAAAACGCTTTTCTATACTAATATTATAAAGAGGAAAGATTTGTTTGTTTATTTTGAATAGGCTTTGAAACTACTAAACCGATTTGAAAAAATCGTTCACTGTTTAGGAGCTACATTATTTCCGAGTGACATAGGCTATATTCTTTTTTCTATTTTTAGAGACCTGACGAAAATATAAGGGATGTGTATTATAATTTTTTATTTTGAAAATTTCGTTAAAGACCCGAGCGAAGCCGGAGCGGGCCGCTAGTTTTACAATAAAATCATTTATTTTACACTTTTTTTAAATCAAATTTATTAAAATTTATTTTCTATTTTTTAGTTGGATTTTCTATAAAAGCGTATTTTATTAGTTTTTTTAAACTATTATTTAATTTAATTTAACCCTTAATGTATTAGTTCAAAAAACTTCATTGGATGGAAGTATCTAAACCGTGTAAGTTGTTTATTTTTTAATAAAGTAATTTCTAAAATGAGATTACCTTGTCCCCCCACCGGGGGAGCCCTATTCTGTTCTAGAAATTGTACTCTGTACAAAATAAGCCAAGAAAGATAAACCATGCTAAACTAAAAAATATTGCTCACTGTGTTTTCGACATACGGAAGTCCATAATATTGTTTCTGGACTTCTTTCAGATCGTCCGTGGTGCGGCCCCCGGGCGCTGCGGGCCGGTCGTGGTACTGCTGGTCCAGGGCTGAATAAAACACCTGAGGAATACATTGAGCCTATTGTGTATTGACCGAGCCAATAACTCAAGGTTTGCGGTGGACGAAGCTAACAGACCACGCAAAACCTAAGCCAGAAGATGTTTCTATTGTGTATAAAGTGTTCCTTGAGAACTTCGGTAAGAGGTGTAAATGAAATATTTAAGGAATTATTTAGGGGATCCTATAAAGGATTAAAAAATATATTTGTCTTAAGTTATAACGATGTTGGTCTGTAACAGTACTCTTTCAACAAACTTTCATAATTTATGTTATAAAAACGGCTTTGATATAGCCGTTTTTAAAATATTTTTATAAGGGAAATATCTCGCTATCTCTCTTCAACGCAATTAAATACTTTTTATTTATTTTATTCTTAACTACTTGAAGCATTTATTAATTCTTTTTCAAATTTAATAAGATTTTAATAATTCAATTTGGTTCCTTTTTTATAAGGGTAGATGTAATACTTGTCAACTTACAACCGGTCATCGAACTTATCGCATGAGCAGTTAGTCGAAAAGACTCCCTTTGACTGCGCGCGTAGTGCGGCGCACCCGCCGCTTGTTATATCTCAATTTGGACTTATGCTAATTTCTCTTTACGAACTCGTACGGATGATCATCTTCGTCGTTGCGCGAGTGTCATACCCGTCTTAGCGAACACAATTACTTTAGAGGAGAGCTCTCCAGCCGTCAAGCCGACCGCCGCCATTACCCACGTGTCGTTCGCCAGTCACGTTTCCTAGATAGGCACTGTTCTTGAGGAGGTTATACCTGCAGCTGCATCTCGCTGGCGGCGAAGAGTCGCTTGGAGGCGCACAGGCGCTGCAGCGTGCGCTCCGGCGCCGCCTGCCGCGTCTGGAAGTGGCGCGCGAACCTGCGCAGCACCTGCACACAGCCGCGGGTAGGTATAGTTAACGACAAACACAACTTACAAATACACCTACAAGACTACAGCCTTTTTTTTATTACTTACATGGATGGACGAGCTCATAGCCCGCCTGGTGTTAAGTGGTTACTGGAGCCCATAGACATCTACAACGTAAATGCGCCACTCACCTTGAGATATAAGTTCTAAGATCTCAAGTATAGTTACAACGGCTGCCCCGCCCTTGAAACCGAAACGCATTACTGTTTCACGGCAGAGATAGGCAGGGTGGTGGTACCTACCCGCGCGGACTCACAAGAGGTCCTACCAGCAGTAAAGAGTCAGGAGGTAAGTGGTCAGGGCTCATGCTCTGGCAGACCTGCGGGTCGGCCGCGAAGCACTCCATGAGCACGCTGAGCAGCTCGGCCAGGTCGGTGGGGCAGCGCGTGCCGGCCACGTGCTGGTGGGGCGCGCGGCCCAGCATGGAGTGCAGCGCGTGGCCCGCCTCGTGGAACAGGTTGTCCAGCGCGCCCGCGGACAGCAGCGCCGGCCCCGAGCGGTGCCCGCCGCTCAGCGACAACATTATCACCACGATCGGGTTCTGCCAACAAAATTGAATTCGATCATCAATCTTCAACAATTCTTAATTGAAAACATAAATAAACAACACATTTAAGAGCTTTCAGATCATGTCACTTCATTCAAGATATCTCAGATCCTAAATAAGTACCCGTATATTTTCAATTTATTTAATATACTAGCCGTACTCTCCCGCTTCGCTGCGCATTTTAAATTGACTTTATGATTTATTGTCATTATTATTAGGAAGTCCAACACTCCTACAAATATTAGCCTATCCATTAAGTACATGTATTTTCTACATGGATACCAAGTTTCAGTCGGATGCATGGTTCATTAGTTATAACAGAATATCCGTAAAAACCACTGTAGATTTATATATTAGTATAGAACTGATTACGAGTATATTAAGGAGTATTTTGACAGATGTTCATTGTCAACAAACAAAGTGACCGACACACTGAATATTTTTGTTAAGCACACAGATGCAACATATTAAATGTTGACTGATGACTTTTTTACTGATGACGATAAGGCTGCATCGCTAAGAACTTCTAAAATATATTTTAGAGTTATGGAAAGGGGGGGTTAACGCTTATGGTTTTTTTTTATTCCTTAACCCACAGCAAGATGTGTATGCCATCCACTCCTAAATGTGTCAGAAGTAAAACCATCATGAAAGTTAAACGATGGCTGACCTGGTAGGAGCCATCTGGTAACAGCTTCCCGCCCTGTATAGTGAAGTGGCAGTCCTGGTGCGGCTTCCCGGGCCGCTCGTACAGGTCGCAGTAGATGTGGCCCAGCAGCCCCTCCGACTCGTGGACCACGGCCAGCTTGTACACGTCCGGAGACCACGACTCGCCTGAGGAGAGGTATTAACGTTCATCATCATTTCATTATCCTGCCCTTCTCCCAGTCACCTGGGATCGGCGCAACATGTTTTCTCCTTCCATACTCCTCTATCATATACCATTTCTTCAGTACAATATTAACTACAGGTATTAACGTTATAAACACAATATGCACAATTAGAGAATTCTAAAAGAAGGATCATTTAATGAGCTGTCCGTGTGTAAGGGCTTGGATGTCTGGCTTGGTGCTATTAAGTAGACCTCAAATATAAATGTCTTTATTGTACAATATAAAGACTGTCCTGCTCTTCTTTGAATTAGAATATTCTACTGCAGTGAACATGCAGCAATGGTCAAGGTCTGACAATGATCCAGTTTTTAAATTAATCAATGCATGTTTACGCTATTGACAAAAGTTACTAAATTCCATAATGAAATCATTGTAAAAAACTATGAGGATAAATGAAACTGCAATGTTTAATGAAAGTAGTGTAATTACTGCGGTGATTATTGACATAACAAGACTTGACAAAACATAATGGGCAAATTACTTTAGTCAAATGAGGGTACAGTCTGCCTGATGGTGAAGGTGAATAGTCAACATTGTCCGTGGACATTAACACTGCGAGAGGCAAAAGACTCCTTACGCTTTACTATAAATTATCAAGCTGTTTAATAGATATAAATCTGGATTTATCTAACCTGGCAACATTTCCTCGGACTTCAGACTGATGCCGTATAGCTCTTGACATAACATATCCAAGCCCTCCATGCACGCGCCCAGACTGAAGTACGGGCTGAAGTCCGAATTGGCCTGGTCCAATAACAAGTTCTTCGCCTTGTGAGTGTAGTACGGCGTGTCCCAGCAGTTTAATTGATCCAGATATGGCGTTTCCTGTTTCTTCATCTTCAGCATCACGTCGAAATCCATCCTGGCGCGGTCGTGGAGGCCGTCAGAGAGGAGGTCGAGAAACTGCCGCACGTTTGCTGCTGTCTCCATTGTACTCGCTTTTATTGCTCTAGGAATAAGGAATATTTTTAGATAATTTAATTTAAGATTCAAGATTTATTGTACAAAGTACTGCTTAATAGAGCGAATAAAATTTAATAGAATTATGAAATCAAATAGATGCCATCTGTGGTGACGTTATTAGTGATGGATGGAGGCTAACATTGCATCAGGATACATTTTTTATTGCATAGAACGAGCTTACAGTCTGATGTTAAACAGTTACAGGAGTCCACAGGTATCACAATGTGGATGCTGCAACTTTCCTTCAGTCACAAGGTATATGTTTCATTGGTATGGATATAACAGTTGCTTTACAATTGAAAGTGGTAAACATTTCTGTTATGTGCGGGCTTATAGTGTCCTACCAATAGTAAATATGCGAATGTAACTTTTGAGAATTTGGGTTTTATTCATTTGTGAATGTGAGTTAAGTATGCTAGAACATAGTATATTAGAGCAGTTCATACCTACTTACCTACGAGATTTTGGTACTGGCATAGCCAAATCGCTCAATGGACATTGATTAAAAAAGAAAATTTGCAAAGTCCATGAACAACGGTAACTGCTTACCATCAGGCGGGCCGTATACTCGTCTGCCTACAACGACAATAAAAAACCTGTATAGACAAGGTTTTGTATAATTATTATTGTGCATTATCATGGATGAAGACAAGTACAAGTTACAGTACGAGTGCCTAACCTGGTGTTTCCCAACGTGAGGCCCACGCCCCATAAGGTGGCAATCTGGTAATTAAGGGGGCAATCGTACTGAAGTTTTTTATTATATGTTTTGAAATATTATTTACTGTGTTCTGATAACAATTAACAATTTCATAGTGATTTCTACAATCTACCATTTATGTTTCTTAAGTGAACAAATTAATTCTTTTGATGGTGGCATATAAATTTTAGAAATGTAACATTTCTAATGGGGCATGGCAAAAAAAAAGTTGGAAAACACTGGCCTAACCTGTCGGCGTAGGTCCGGAAGCCGCAGAGCGTGGCCATGTGGTGCCTGGCCTGCAGCACGGCGTCCAGCAGGCGGTCCTGCGTGCCGTCCGGCGCCAGGTACAGTCGGTAGGCGGCCTCGCGGGCGGCCGCCTCCCCGCACTCCGCGTACACCCCGCTCACTATTATATTGTCGCCTTCGGTGCTGAAGCTGTTTAGGCAAAATCTATTCTTCAAATTATTGATCCACATCTATCTATAAATATGAAATTATTAGAATTATTCAAAGGTTGTCGTTCTTTATATTTCGTTACCAACCCCGTGTTTGCAACCTGCTGCTGCTGACCTACTTCGTGACACAAGGCAAAAGTCTAAACAGTACAACAATAATACATTTTATACCACTCAAAGTAGAACATTACTGTTTCTCATGTAAATAAAGCAATGTAGGGACCACAAATGTCCCCATAGCAACTAATAATTATATGTATGTGTTAGCGGTAATTATATTGCAAAGATGCTATGTCAGTCTCGGGATTGTCGGGCTGTCCATAGCACATTAGGTTGTGATCCCAATATACGTTAGTCACTTCCTGTCTTATTAATCCTTGCCCAATATAGAGACTCAATAGCAATAAAACTAAGCATTTATGGTATTCAAGGCACACAATAATCTGTACCACAATGCAATGTCTGCAATTATAATCTATATGATTTTAAGACATATACTCACAAATGTCTAACATTCTGAGGTACAGCACTTCGAGAAACACGTCTTGGTTTAGCAGCTCCGGCCATGAACCTCTGCCCAGTTTGGAGGATAACATCATTGAGAGCCACCACACTCTTCCTTTTGTTCTCTTCGAGGTGTATTCCGCTCTGTTCAAAGTCGAACAAGAATAATTCTGCTAAATGTTTGTCTCCAGATGTTCCATTCTCAACTGACTTCTTTAAAGCTTCGTACAAGCCTTTGTGCGTGTTTAACCTAAAAGTAAATTCATGTTATTACTAAGCAAGCTATTCAATTTTTTACATACTTTGGCAGACTGTCAGGCAATGAGTACAATTCAGACACGATAATAATTTCCTGAATTTTAAACAGTTAAATTTTCTTGACTATTATTGTTGCCATAATTAATAATAGACAGTACAAAAACATACTTTTCGACAACTCCACTAATGCTGATGCAGGCTTCTTCAGCAGCTCGTGCGAAATGTGGTTGGGGGTGAGCTATCCTCACAAACTCAGCAAGATCTGCAACTTTGCACAGTGTGTCGGAAAGCTCATCAAATATCTCGACCATAGGACGCGTGGGGCTGTTGGTGGCCTCTTCTATCAGACGATCAGTTGCTTCGATAGCCTGGTCCTTGAGCGTGTAGAAGCCTTCAAAAGTTGTGAGCTCTGGTTTATTGAAGAGGCCCTGTAAATTTATTAAAATTAGGAAAAATATTAAACATCTTTGATTGTCAGATGTCAGATTAAATGTGGGCCAGAGTATATTGCATATTTGGTAGGTTAAAATTATATTTAGTATTTATCAAAATGCATTCCTTCCAAATCACCCACTTTCATTCATAAAAACACAGAAAGGAAAAAACTCAGTAAGAGACTTAAGTAATTTGTTAAAAGTAAATTTAGGCTAGGTAAATTTAAAAACCAAAAGAATACTGGATAAAAAGTATCACAAATAGACAAAAGGGGATTATTTGATTGTGTAAAGCTTTTTTCCACAATTGACCATTATATCAAAGTCAGATTAGTATATTTCATATAACTTTTGAATAACAATATTAATCTTTTACAAAAATCAAAGCTTACAGTTCTTTCCTTTAAAGAGTCAAAAATAGGCCTAGAATTTGGTCTGGTGTTGAATGCTGTTGCCAAAGGTGACCAAGTAGTGACAGAGCATCCGAGTTTCTTCCTCCTGCCATTTCGGAGGATCCACAGGGGTTTCAATAGCTTCATTGTAGCTGTAAACAGTTTTGTTCTTTTAAGTAAAAAGTCAAAGTAAAACCTTTCTAGTTGAACTGATTGTATCTGCCTGGTTTTTTTTAGATAAGTGTATTACTCGTAGTAGTTATGAGATCGCTAGACAGTTAGGCATTAGAAAAGGATATACAAAAATGCTCAAAATTTGGGGTGACATGAGTTCACTGAAATAGTCAAAAGCCTACTTAGAGCAAATTCCACAGCTTTCAACTTCACTAGATATCCAGTTTTCTGTTTTCTTGGTAACTGTATCCAAAGATCTCCAAATCCCTATGAATTTTAATAAAATGCATTCACAAGTTCTTATTGAGTGGCAACCTCAACCACAACTGGTCAAAAAAGTCTGCATACATTCACCATTTAGTTGACTTTGCATCCTTCGATTTTTATCTATTCCAGTTTTTTCAAATGTTTTAGGTAGTGTTAGATTAAATTCAAAACGAGAACTATCAAAAGTACAAAGCTTTCTACAGAAACAGGATTATAAATGACCATAATCTTATTGAGCATTCTGGTTTGATATATTTTATTATTGCATTGCAATTTGTTTTTAAAGTAAACTTTTGTATTACGATGTTGTAATTTTTTTATAAACTGTTTAATTATTTTCAAAAGGAGACGAAAATACTAACACATCGGCAAGGACGCAGAACGTAAGTATTTAATTTATGTTAGACTTATATTACTTTATATGAATTCTGCCAATGAATCTTGGCAATCACGGGCCACCTGTATCACCGTGATAATCTTAAGTGCGACAAATCACTCATTATTAATTCATTGATTGTTATTGTGATGTTTATTTTGTCCCTAATAATCCTGTGCTGTCTAGTGACAGGAGGCTTAAAGGATTTGTAATGAAACAATCGTTTACCTTTCACGTTACAACTTATATTATCAAAGGAAGCGGTCTAACAAATGTTATAATATCTAAGTAAATTAATTGAAGCACAACATACTATATAGACTAGAAACGCATTGCAAATTATATTTCTTTTCTTTTCTTTGAAAATAAATTGTTACATTACACTCAATTTGAAAAGGTGTCAATTTTAGAAAAAATGACAACTTGTCACACGACGATTTCAATTTTTTAATTGAGCAGTTAAAGGTATAAAGACCGTATGTTAAAGTCTTTCTTTTCAAATTTCATTACAACGAGAAAATTATGGTGTTTTAACCGGTCTGTACTAAGGTTCTATTAATTTTACACTTGAACAAATAAAACACAATATAAAATTAAAATCTGTTGTTTAATTTCTACATGATCTCCGTTAGAAAAAAGGTCACCACTGTCATTAATGTCAAAATCAGCTTGCAACCCGTAACAACGCAAGGCGCAAATATCCACTGAAGTAGGAAACTTATGGAAATGAAACGTCAACCAAAAATTCGTGCCACTGTGACGTCATCTGGCCACAAAACATGGCGGTTTTAGTGCTGTACAAAAGATTTCAATGTTATCAGGTTTCATCGATAAACGTTCTTGGCTCATTTTATTTTCAATATTGTTGAGTATTATTTATTTGTAGAATTTATACTTTAATGGGAAATAAGTAGGTATATTGTTATGTGCAAATATGATATGATTTAGATGGGTGAAATCTAAGACAAGTTCGTCCTTCGAATTTGCCAAGTAAATGATATGATGATTTTTAAAAGTTGCTACACTGATTTTATAAAGTTGTTGTTTGTCGCAAAACTTGTNGACGGAGACATTTACGTATATTCATGTTTCATTTTATGTACGCACTGAAATACTGTTATATTGTTTTCCTGCGAGTTAAAGTGCTGAGTAAGAACGAGATAGATATATGTTTATGTGTGTGCCTTCAAAATGGGTGCTATTTATATAAGCAATTGTACGTATAGAACAATATGTCGTGTCCCTACTATATAGGTCTATGCAAATATCGGTCGCCGAATCCAACCTCCAACCGCACTTGACATATATTTCACAAAAACAAACAAATCATTAAAGTTCAATAAACTATTTTGGCTAAAAAATTCAACAGTTGATGACAATGTATCTTCAGTAAATAAAATAAATGGTTTTAGCAAAACAAAAACGTTAACATAATGGTGAGTCATTATTAATTCAAAATTCGAATAATACATAACAGTAGTTGTAGTTTTAGTGTGATTTATGTAATTTATGTATTGAATAGGCTACACCTCCGCCGACGCAGTCTCGTAGATCGGGCGGTGACAGTAAGAAAGTAACGCCGCCAACGTCCAATATAGTGACCAGGAATGGGGCTCGCAAGGCCAAGATTCAAACTCGAGCAATGTCCGCCGCAGCTAAGGTATTTTTATCACTTTAAGACTTCATATCAAATGGTACCTATCAAGCCCACTCCTCAAACGACAATTCAAACAGTTTAGTACCCCTACACTAAAACAAAATATTCCTAAGTGCTTGTTAATAAATGGAAGGCAATTCAAAGAAGGCCACGTTATATTTAACATGAATTGTTTTCACATTATAGGCACTTCTTAATACTTCAGTATGTTAGTGCTATGTATAATTGAACTTGTAAAAGATCATCTACATAATTATGGCCTGAACAGTCTATGGAATAGCACTTGATTAAAATGAAAGACAGTTGAAAGATGTGATAAGGAAAATTAATGGACAGTATTGGTGACTACAAATAGTAAAGTATTTTAAATGTCATCAATACGTCTGTTACTGCCATATTATTATGTCGTCATTAGCAACACACACTGGTCATAGTCTTTTGCCTTGAAACACTGAACTTTTGGGATGAGATCTTTGACAGCCCCTGGAAATTTTACTGAAATTAAATTGAAAAGTGCAGCATAGGTAGGCCTGCCACAAGATGGGCCGACGACCTGCTAAAGGTTATGGGATTTCTCTGGATGCAGGATGAACAGGACTATTAATAAAATCATGGGGAAGGCCTATCTACAGCAATGGATGTCTGTGGGCTGATGATAATGATATCAATAATGTTATAAAAATTAATCAAAATATTCATGATTATATTTTTTCTACTATATTTTATAACTAATAAAATACTTCATAGTTTCTTTCTGCACAATGAAAATATTTAAAACATGAGCTATGTATACAATCATTAAAATTGCTGTAAACTAAGTAATGCTTACCTACCTTCTAAAAAGGTTTTTTGATGTTGATTGGCTACACTTAAATACTTAAAAATATAGTCTCCCACTGCATCCTTATCAAGCAATGCAATGGTGTTTCAATCTCGCAAGCACATACCCATTTTTCAAATGAAATACATACTTTACAAATGTTCAGTATGAATTTGCACACTGAACTAAATACACTAAATATAGTTTCAAAAACAATTTAAAGTGATGTTGCTAATTCGTCTAGTAAACTTTAATGGGAAACTCTTCATTGCTGCTTTACTTTATCATCTTAGCTTGGTGTAAAGAAAGATGAGTGTTGACAGGCTGGAAGATTTTTTAAGTGGAGACTCACTCTCTTACTATCAGGCTACGTTAGAGATCTGATAATGTTATTGAGAAAAGCTAACATAATAATATACCAAATAAATTCTAAGTAAATCAGGTGAAAATGAGGTATCATTACAAAAAAAATTTTGAATTACTATTTTTAATTTTCAAACGACATTGTATGTTATCTAATTATCTCAAAAGTGTAATTAAATTCCAGCACATGATTGATAAGAACAAAGTATAGCTGAGTGCTCACTAGGGGACAAAATAAATGTTTAAATCTTTTTCGTAATTCTATCATATCTATAACCTTGCTTGGCAAAGCATGTATTAGCATTGAGGCTACTGGTCTAAAGAGAGTAATAAAAATACAATTTATGTTAGGGGACAGAATCGCGCGCATCTCTCAGTAAATTTACTGGTTTCAAAGTAAAGTAATATTATTTTTTATTATTTTGTCACGGTTAAACAATAAATTTTATTACTCAGCAATTACTATTTATATAAAAACTACTTTTCAGTCAGTTGCTAATCAGTATCAACGACTTCAAGAAATAAATTCTATGTAAATTTTGTAACAGCTTAGTTTAATATTGAGAGTTGTTTTTTGTCTTTAAATCTTTTTGTGTCATTTTTCAGCCTTCAGCATCCTTAATAGCAGCTAAAAAGAAGGCTCAACAGAAAAAGAAGCAAAATCATTTCGTAATGGAGATCAGGGATCATTTTCAGATTGTGAGTATTTTTTAGTTTATTGCTTGATGTCAAGTGTAAGGGTCCTTTTACGATGCACACGGTATGGTTTAATATGATACTTTTCACACTCACAGGTATATGGCATGGTGGTCATGGGCTTCTTAAAATACCGTAACTGTCACTAAGATATGTGATATGCTAGTTGTGAGAATTAAAAGAATGGTAATAGTAATCATTCACTTGGTAGGCAGCAGCTTGGCTGTGCCCTAGCATAACACTACCCAATTCAATAAGACATTTTTTAATGGTGGTAGGATCTCTTGTGAGTCCGCACGGGTAGGTGTCCCCACCCTGCCTATTTCTATAGTGAAGCAGTAATGCGTTTCGGTTTGAAGGGTAGGGCAGCCGTTGTAACTATACTTGAGACTCTGGAACTTATATCTCAAGGTGGGTGGCGCATTTGCTATGGGCTCTAGGAACCACTTAATACCAGGTGGGCTGTGAGCTCGTCCACCCATCTATGCAATAAAAAAATTAAAAAAAAAACAAGTTAGAGAATTCTCATTAGGTGGTATTCAGTGGGAGTAATGCACTCAATTTACTGCATATTTTAATTCTATTCATATACGTACATACATATTTTTTGTATTTAAATTATTGTTATGTGTGTAAAAAATATGTAAATATAAAAAAGGCAAAGTGTCATTTCCAGTAGTTATCACCAACCTGCCTATACCTACCACCGAGCAATTATTCATTCTGAATTGAATAGTACAACAGCCTAAACAACCTTATTAACATTGCAATGTCTATGAGTTCTCATTATTAAATATCTCGTGAGCAATGATCTAACTGACCCGTGTAACGAAAAAAGTTTTTGTTTCTATCAGGCGATGGAATCGAAGACATTAGTGAAGGGTCCAACCGGATTTGTCACTGAGCCTCGCATGGGAGAACACAGGTGCTTGTGGGACGAAAATTACCCAGAATGTCCGGAAAGGCTCATTAGTGTCATCACGAGGTCAGTAAAAAATATGTAATCTACACTGCTCATAGGCTTTTAACTGCCATACCATGTAATAGAAATAGTCTTGGAGCTGCCACAGTCACTGTTTAAAAACTTCATCAGAAAAACATTAACTTTATTATTTAGGTTATTTAGGTAATTATGAATGACTTAATGTGTTATAAATATAACCAACCGTAAGACCATTTTTGGTATAATTTTCTTTATGTTTAAATTATTTATCAAAAAGTTAGAGTAGAGTTTAAGACCCCAGAAAAAATACCAAAATCAACTACTTACAGAAATAAATATGGCAATATATCTAAATCGGTGTCTCCGTATAATACAGCATAGAAAGAGGGCTAATTAAAGAAGACTAATAGACTAACATTGAAATATAAAGATTTCTATTATAGATAAGATATTATTGTTAGATATTTGAAGTTATACATAAAATAGTATTATTAATGCCGAATGTGATATCCCCTGTTTTCCAATTACAGCACAAAAGCGCATTATGCGGCATAATGCTCAACGATAATATAAACAAAATTTCGATCAATGCCAACTTAAAGAAAAAACACTTGTCAATTTTCTGTCACTGAGTCGGTATCGATTGCGAGTATCACGCGAGAGCAGTACTTTTGAGAGTGCTCGATCGTTGCTGTAGTTGAAACATTCAATTGAAACATTCAACGTTGAGCATTATGCCGCATAATGCGCTCTTGTGCTGTAATTGGAAAACTACAGGTGGCAGAGAATTGACAAGTGTTTTTTTTCTTTAAGTTGGCATTGATCGAAATTTTGTTTATATTATCGTTGAGCATTATGCCGCATAATGCGCTCTTGTGCTGTAATTGGAAAACAGGGTCTGTCTGTTACATTTTCACATCCAAACCACGATTTTGACCAAATTCGCTATCGGCACTCCGAGAAAAATATAGGCTAATTTTCATCGCAATACTAACTTTAGGCCAAGTTGTAATAAGATCTATTTTACTTTTTTTATTAGTCTTTGGCGGCATTTACAAAGGATAATGGGTTGGATACCTATTTATTGGAATCCGTTTATTATTATGTATGTACTTATTAGATCCGCGAATATAGGAATTGGGTCGCATTTTTTTAATCCGCGAATAATGCAAACACGAATAAAGGGGCGCGAATAAGAAGCTTTTACTGTATATTAAAAAATAATTGTAGTTGCTCCAGAATCTTTCCCCGCACTCTGGGGCTACATCCAGGCAGCAATCCTGAAGAGATTTAATGACGTGTTCAGGTGTCAGGAACTGAACCTGATCCAGCGCTGCAAGCACTTGGAGCCCCGCGCGGCCACCAAGGAGGAGCTCTGCGTGCTACACGCGCCCTCCGTGTACGAAATGTTAGAGACGACACACGGAAACGACGACGCCGCGTATCTGGAAGAGCTCTCATCGAAATTCGACGCTATTTATATTCATCCGGTAAGTGTTTAAAGATTAATCATGTATGTAAGTCGGCGCGTGTTTTTATAAACCATTAGTTCATGACTAATAAAGATGGGACGACAAACAACACGTGCAAGCATTCATCGAAAACTACACGTGCAAGATAAGAGTCGTAAACAACATCGTCCCACCACGATACCTTGCTATTTTTATAGCATTATACGCTCCGTTGTTGTCTCTCGAGCTCAGAAGCGAGAGAGTCGCCGTATCAGACGGAACGCTCCTGCGTAATATACGCTCTGAGATAACATTTCTAGTTTTATTGACTTACGAAGACCGCCCGCTTACCATGTCGCTACCCGAAAGTAGAAATACTCCAACATGTATAGCTATGTTGTATTTACATATCCATGGGTGAAAGACTATGACAGTTCGCTTAATACGCGACATTTATATTTATAATTAAAGGTGCGTTTTATTTGATATTTGCATCTTCAGTTCGATGTATTTAATTGAACTTCAATTAAGTTTACTCCATTGAAATAGCTGAAGAAGTTTTTTTGTTATGATATTTAAGTGTAATGTTGCGAAAATTTCGCTTAAACCAAATATTTAACTTTGTGAAAACAAAATGTAAATTAGATTGTATATTAAAACTTCTCTCTTCCGTGTCCGTCTTTTAATTATGAAATATGTGTAATTGATGTTACTTGGCGTTTGCCAGTATGCTTATTCTCACCACAAATATTTGAAGGCCTTAGAAGTTGAAACAAAAGCTCGGCGGGGCCGATTTGGCACTTCCGCATCTATGATTCAAAGCCCGATATCAATTAGCTTACCGCTTCTGTGTCTGTGGTACAGAGCACGCACGAGTTGGC
Organism: Bombyx mandarina; assembly: GCF_003987935.1. The sequence goes on along the minus strand of NW_021011561.1, from coordinate 758,799 downwards.
GCTGATATCGGCCGGCTCGACCATCGACATGGTGGACAGCATAGTGTCGGGTGAAGTCCAGAACGGCGCGGCTTTCGTGCGGCCGCCGGGGCACCACGCCATGCACTCGGAGCCCTGCGGCTACTGCTTCTACAACAACGTCGCTTTGGCCGCCAAGCACGCCTTGGACAAAAGGGGTCTGCAAAGGTCAGTGAGGCTTACAGACTCGACACGGTAGTTGAAGATTATGTGAAGTGCACCGTACTACTGGTGGTAGGACCTCTTGTGAGTCCGCACGGGTAGGTACCACCACCCTGCCTATTTCTGCCGTGAAGCAGTAATGCGTTTCGATTTGAAGGGCGGTCTATCTAATTTTAATTAATATTTTTTTCTCTGAACTACTGTCATTTTTGTATATACTGTAGCATCGACAAACTCTAAGGCTTTGCCATTTTCTTATATAAAAAAAAAAGTTCTAGGGCTGAAAAAATTAAAATTGTTGAAATAAAAAAAAAAAACCATTTAATAGGATACTGATCGTGGACTGGGACGTTCACCACGGACAAGCCACACAGCAGATGTTCTACGACGATCCCAGGTATACACTTAGTCTTATTAAGCCATTTTAATTCCTCTTTTCAGCGTGGCAAATGGCATTTTGACCACAGTGGAGTTAAGTTTTAATAAAGCCCAAAAATATCCAAAAATCATGTTCGTTTGAGATTTAGATTTTTACTTTTGGTATGCCGGAATCGAGAGTAAAATTCAATTTTATTTATTAACATTTATTAACATTAAAATATGCCTAATGAAATGGCGGGAATTTACCGAGCGTGACATGGGCTTTTTGGTGAACACGGAAAGTTCGGAAATCTGTTTCTCACAAGAACGTCAGCGATAGCATCTCACAATAGATTTTATTAATTAATACGTGAAGCAAAAACTTTGTATCCCTTTTTACGAAAACTGCGCGGACGGATGAGTATGGAATTTCCCACACTTATAGAGAATATAGAGAAAGAGTACAGAAAGCAATATTTTTTTTGTAAATTATGCATTATTAATACATTAAATGAATAAAAAAACATTACACACACTACCATGTATTTGACACACACACACCTATGTAGAGTCATTGTCAAACTTTTGTTATTGCATAAAGTCTGTGTTCAAATTGAAAATAAGTTTATAATATTGTTTGTCTTTAATATTATTTGTTTAGAGTGTAGTATTGGCGAAATCAGTGATTATAGAAGTAAAATAGTATTTGATAATAGAACCATAATAATATACAAACTTATGATTTTAATTAATTATAGTCGAATTTCGACTACTGTGGGTGGGACCAGTAGTTTTATTCATTTCTTGACGAAAAATAGATTGTATCGTTGATCCACTGATGCGATTCCAGAGTGGTATACTTCTCGATACACCGCTACGAGCACGGCTCGTTCTGGCCCCAGCTGCGACAGTCCGACTTCCACTACGTCGGCAGCGGCGCGGGTAAAGGATACAATTTCAATGTGCCCCTCAACAAAACCGGGATGAAAGACGGAGACTATTTGGCCATCTGGCACCAGCTGCTTCTGCCCATGGCCTACGAGGTTAGTTAAGTGTCCATCGCACCGACCCTCTCCTGAGTTGGGTTTACTCAGACATGGAAATGTAATTGGCTAATGTCAGCGCTATGACATGTCCTTCTTCAAACTAGGCTTGTAGAGAGTACTTTACAGTAGGCTGCAGGTTCGCTCTGCCCCTGGCATTGCTGACGTCCATGGGCGACGGCAACTACTCACCATCAGGTGGGCCATATGCTCGTCTGCCTACAAGGGCAATAAAAAAATGTTTTAGGTTTCACGTTGAACTTTTCCAACGACTTTGACCTGTGGCAAAGCTGTTGCTAGTGGTAGAACTAGTGGCGTCCAATAGCACTGACAGTGTCCAGAATCCATCTGACTAGGGCATTGACCGTGGCTAACTGCTGCATGAGCCGGGTGAGGTCATAGATTCTTTCAAGTTGACTTCCATAATACTTGAACTTATCGGTACCCAAAGGTTCCGAATGTCACCACACTTAAAGTGACCTAACAATCAGCTGACGCGAAGGTCAAGGACCTCACCCGTCGCGGAAGGTTTTACCTCGCCTATAACGACAGTATTATATCATATGTTTTTTTTAATAAATTTTTCTCTCAATCATACAGTACCAGCCGGAGTTGATCATAGTATCTGCAGGATACGACGCGGCCATCGGATGTCCCGAGGTACAATGATCTGATTACGCATGTTGTTGATCTATTTCAGTTCGCGCCCCAACTTGTAATAGTTTCGGCTGGTTACGATTCGGCCTTAGGAGATGAAAAGGTTCGATTTTAAACTCTCTCTCTGTGTTTTATGAATTGTCATCCATGCCATTAACAATGCTTATAATTACTACCAATTGGAATTGGAACGACGCCTCAGTTACCTTTAAGCATAAGTTCCGGAAAATGAATGCTTTAAATTGCTGTTTCCCAAAAGGTTTGGTACTTAAATTTCTATTATGCAAATTAAAATCAACGGAATGAGGACAATTTTTGAATTGGGAACAGGCGCTGGCCGTCCGGGGTGTTCATATTGAATCTAGTTTTTGAAAGTACACTTAAACTAAATATAATTTTGTTTTGAAGTGAAACTTCTTTAGGCGCGTTGGGAGTAAAATGTAACTCGCGACAGATTCGTTGCGGATAGAGAGAAAAAATACGATTTAGTAAGAGCAAGAGTGAGAAAATAACCAAAGCGCCTTGCGAACCACTCGACTGTGGAGAGAAGGAAAGGACAAAACGGGCTTGGTCGTTTCTCTTATACACAGCATTCTCTATTACAAGAAAAATTGATTTAACGATGAAAAATTAAGAAAATCACAGTACACCGCAAAAGAAGTTTCACTTCTTTCACGTGCACCAAGTTGCATGTGCACCATTTTTTTTTATTGACTTTTACACGAAAAAAACGATAATTTATTACATTGACCTATTAATATTTACATTACGCTAGAATTAAAATAACGAATGATTATCATCTTATACATGGTTCTCATACGTCCGTCCTCTAAAGTCGTGAGATTACCTAGTCCAGCCATAAGTTCTGTTACAAATGAAAATGCATTTTTTTTAAATGAAGTAATATTATTAAAATTTATACCTACATATTTTTTAAAGTTTCAGCAAGAAATAAAAAAAAAATTATATTCGAAATGGCCACCTTTGGCTTTTATACAGCCTTTAATCTGTTTGGCCACGAATCTACGGAATTACGCAGTTTCCAAGGGAAATTTCGGCACTGCTTGCTCCAAAGATTTTTTAAGAGACTCAATGTCGCCGTGTCGTTTATAACAGGCCATGTCCTCTAAAACTGACCATAATTTGAAGTCTAATGGGTTGAGGTCTGAGCTAGATGAGGGCCAGTCTTCGGCTCTTATAAACCCGTTCCAAATTTAAAATAATTAAAAAGATTGTTGAGTCTATTATCGGGCAAGGATTAATAAGACATGTGGTCAGTTAAGTGACTAACGTAAATTGGGATTACAACCTATCGACGTAAATTGGGATAACGTGCTATCGACAGGCCCGAAAATCCCGAGACTGACGTAGCATCATTGCAATATAAAATCGCTAACACATACATGTAATTACTAGTTGCTATGGGGACATTTGTGGTCCCTACAAGATAAAAAAAGAAAAGTATTTTTCTCCTACCTATGCTGATAGCTTTGATAGGCTATTTCAGCTTCGCCCTAACATGTAGGTGAGCTCACGGGGCTCAAACCTTAGTGTTGCTAACAGTAGCCCTAGCAAGAGCAATGCTTCGCAGAATCTACCACCGGATCGGAAACGCGACCCACGCTTTTATGTACATAACGGTATTTATGGCCAGACTAGTTATATAAGCAACTAGCGGCCCGCTCCGGCTCCGCTCGCGTCTTTAACAAAAAAATCAACGACATTTGACGTTGTTTTATTTTTTTAAATAAAAGAACACGACATAACTACAATAGCTAAACATATGCTGTCGCAACACTTTTCGTAATCAATAATGTGTTCTACAAAGTCGTACTACATTATTTTATTCTATCATCAATAGTTTTCGCAGGGCACGCGCACACTTTAGGTTACATTATTGAAGTTTTAGTAAAGGTCCCTAATTTTTTTCAAAAACGATTATAGCCTATGTCACTCGGGAATAGTGTAGCTTCCAAACAGTTAAAGAATTTTTCAAATCGATTCAGTAGTTTCGGAACCTATTCAATACAAACAAACAAATCTTTCCTCTTTATAATATTAGTATATACAAGCTTATGTTTGTCAGTTTGTGCATGTCATTGGTGTTCGACTTGTTCCGCTGAAGTTGGACAAGTCGGTCCTACCCCGGGTGGGTGTTGTAGGGAGAGATGGAGGTGAGTCCGGCGTGCTACGCGGTCCTGCTGCACGCGCTGCAGTCGGTGACGGCGCGCGTGTGCGTGGTGCTGGAGGGCGGCTACTGCCTGACGTCACTGGCCGAGGGGGCCGCCCTCACGCTGCGGACGCTGCTGGGCGACGCGCCCCCCAAACTGGAGCCCCCTACGCCCCCCTGCGACTCGTGAGTACTTCTAAGAGACATAGTCGCATATCAAAGTGATAACTCCCTAAATTTCAATTGATCTAATATACTGTCTATTACAATTTTAATGATATAATTTCTTGTGAGTAATTAAAAACGTACGTGTAATAAAATAAAGTAAAAATACTCTGCTGAAGTAGGTTATTACTGGTGGTAGGACCTCTTGTGAGTCCGCACGGGTAGGTACCACCGCCCCGCCTATTTCTGCCGTGAAGCAGTAATACGTTGCGGTTTGAAGGGTGGGGCAGCCGTTGTAACTATACTGAGATCTTATAACTTATATCTCAAGGTGGGTGGCACATTTACGTTGTAGATGTCTATGGGCTCCAGTAACCACTTAATATCAGGTGGGCTGTGAGCTCGTCCACCTATCTAAGAAAAAAAAAAAAAAACGTAGTCGTTAACTAAATTTAGCATAATTAAATAATCTTAGTATGCCTTACGATATGTCCTTACGTTATATTTTATGTGAATCACAAAGGGTTTCTTGTTTAAAAGTACTTGTTATTTACATTCATAAATGTGAGTAGCGGCATTCCATGCTGTCGCCATTCGTCTATCTGTCTAGTAGGTACTGCAATAAAACCATATTAAGAGTTGCTTACCGCAGCCAAATCATTACATACTTAGACCTGACGAGGAAATAAAAATCGATTGCAGAATCCGCGACACGATACTGGACTGCATATACGCGCACAGACAGTACTGGAGCTGCTACAGCTACCAGCCCGCGCGGGGGGGCCGCCACGAGGTGCTCGTGCGGTGGCGCGGCGACGAGACGCGCCCGTCGCGCTTCGCCACCCGGGACTGCTACCCGACGCAGGACGAGTCCACCCGCCGGGCTCTGGAGGACAGACTCGACCACTTGCGAGCGGGTGAGTGGGGAAGGGGGGGACGAACGAGGAACGACGACTGTCCTCTTATGAACAATGACGTCATTAATATAATATTTAAAAACTAAACTAGCTGACCCGGCAGACTTCGTAGTGCCTCAATCGATAAATAAAAGACCTAAACTTTTGTATAAAATAAACTTAAAACAAACAAAAGGAATCCGTCCGACGGGGTACGCATTAAAGGAAAAACAAAATTGTTATTTTGATTAAATTCCGAGCATTTTCATATCTACCTTTTAAACCTTCTCTGGACTTCCACAAATAATTCAAGACCAAAATTAGCCAAATCGGTCCAGCCGTTCTCGAGTTTAAGCGAGACTAACGAACAATAATTCATTTTTATATATATAAATAGATAAATAGATTAGTATTCGAAAGTTGAGTTCAGTCGAGACCGCGTACTGGCAAGTGTACCGTGAGACAGCCACGTACCTGATGGATTGACAACTTACTGAAAATCACTGGGTTACGTTGGATGCAGGGGACAACACTAGAGGACTATTGGAGGGACCTATGTTCAGCACTGGACAGCTATAGGCTGATGGTGATTCGAAAGTTTCACTGTAATTAATTATCATATTATAACAATTTTCCGATTGTGAGCACACGTGAACACACATTAATATAGTACTTATTACTCCTGAATCAGAAAAGGGTATAATGTATTGTGTACAGTAAGGAACAAAATAAGTCTGAAGACTTACCGGTTCACCTTCCTTCCACTGCCTCGCGCTCCCTGGGCTCAGCGTCGTTTCCGGAGGTGGGACCGTCTGTCCCTTGACTGGTACACGATGAACAATTGTCGCTGGTTCTAATGGTTACGCGTGACTTGCGTTGGGTAATTTTTGTTGTTTGTAATAAAGAATGTCTGCCGCGGAACGCGTGTGCTAAGTTACTATATGACGGCGATCTCTGCCCGTAGGCTTGGAGGGGTTGCTCAGCAAGCTTCTGGTTGGCTAGTCGGCCGTCTACAGGCGAGATCGAACCTTACTGCACCTAGGTTAAGACTTGTGTTGTCTTGAAGATGTATTGCCTAATACTCGATATTAATAAAAATATAGAAACACGAAAATAGTGTTTCAGTACGAAACATATTGAAATATCTTGACATAATTGTACATTAATTTATGAGGCTAAGTCTAAAAATACGATATGTCATTTTCAATGGCAAATATTTTGCGAACCCGTACAGTAATCATATCCTATACCCACGCGAGTTCGTTGACCCCGAGTTAATTTTTATTATGTTACATTGCGTGACAGTGCAACTTCATAATATACTATTAATATTTTTATATAAATAGGAATGTTCGATGACAATTTTAAAGGCTTCCGTCTATCAGTTAAGTTTGTTTGCCGGATCCCCTGGATCCGTCCTGGGTGCCTTTAGGCTCCTCAAGCACGAAGAATTTGACGAGCGAACTAACCCATAGACACAGCCCACAGAGTTTCTCGAGGGATTTTGTCAGTGGGACGCGATTCCGATCCGGTGGTAGATTCTGCTACGCACTACCTCTTGTTAGGGCTAGTGTTAGCAAAATCCCTCAGGTTGAGCCCGTGAGCTCAGTTGGAATAGCCCCCTAGGCTACCAGCGACTAGTTAGGGGGAAAAGACTTTATTCAAGTTGCCGGGGGGAGACGTGCCGGCGAATCACCAGTCAGTTTTGTTTCGTGTTTTCAGTGACGGATCTGACGTCACCGACCCACGCGGTCGGCTACGTGTACGACGAGGCGATGTTGAAGCACAGGAACGTGGTCGAACCGTGAGTCCACCGGAGACGGTTGCTGGGCTATTGGTTTTTTTTTATTGCTTAGATGGGTGGACGAGCCCAGCCCACCTGGTGTGAAGCCGTTGTAACTATATTGAGGCCTTAGAACTTATATCACAAGGCGGGTGGCGCATTTACGTTGTAGATGTCTATGGGCTCCAGTAACCACTTAACACCAGGTGAGCTGTGAGCTCGTCCACGTCCAAGTCATTGAAAAAATCTTACTATTTATATTTATTGTATGGGTTAGAAGTTTTTAAAAGTGCGAGAAATAAAAGGTTTTTTTTTATTATTTATTTATGGGTTAAAAGATTAATTCTTAATATATGAATATCTTCAATTTAAAAGGTGCTTATGTCGTGAAAAGTGCACATTTATACATACTACCCTACATATTTCATTATCTATTTAGCAGTTAAGTTTAATCTAGATTTCCTTCTAGAGGCCACGTCGAAAGTCCGGAGCGTATCATGAGGATCCACGAGCGACATCGGGACTTCGGTCTGCTGGAGCGGCTGCACCGGCTGCCCGGCCGCGCCGCCTCCGACCAGGAGATACTGAGCGTGCACTCCGACAAATATTTGGACAGGTGCCTTGTGGAGATTTACACAAATACCTTCGCCGCTCAAATATATTTAATTAATACTAGCTGACCCGGCAGACTTCGTAGTGCCTCAATCGATAGATAAAAGACCTAAGCTTTTGTGTAAAATATAAACTTAAAACAAACAAAAGGAATCCGTCCGACGGGGGACACATTAAAGGTAAAACAAAATTGTTATTTTTATTTAATTCCGAGAATTTTCATATTCAAGTATTCACCTTTTAAACCTTCTCTGGACTTCCACAAATAATTCAAGACCAAAATTAGCCAAATCGGTCCAGCCGTTCTCGATTTTTAACGAGACTAACGAACAGCAATTCATTTTTATATATGTAAGATTTCAGATGAGGGAGTCCAAATAGAGTTCCTTTTTTATTTCGCGTGAAAATCATGTTTTTGGATCACACGTAATTAACACCACAATCGAAACAATAGGAATGTTATTGTTGCAGCAGCTTACACAGTTATAACCATTTTTTAATTTTATTTATCGTCTTATTTCGGAAGTTTTTTTTATAAAGAATTTTATGACCTGGTAACTGAGACCTTTAAGTCAAGTCTCAGTTTAATTTATATTCTTTTTCATATGAAAAATGATAATATGTAACGAAATGAAATGAGATTAGATGATATGGTATGAAATATAATCTCAGTAAAATAATGGTCATTTACTTGGTAGACTTTTTTAATGGACTATTTGTAGGATCCCGATAAGTTACGTTCAGCGGCTTTGTTTGATTTACTCACATTTGTGTACTTTCACAGATACTAAACAGTTAGTAAACCAACATTATTACACATTAAACCCGAAAAAACACTAAATATACAAAATAAAACAAATCATACAACTTCACTCCTCGGGTTTCCGCCAAAAAGTCCATTTCGGAGTTAAAAAATATGCTGTCACAGACTATCTTTTTTTTTTCAACCTGTTGTGCGTTCCGGCTTACGCATCCTAAAAAAAAGGTGTCATTCTTAAACGCCACACAGAATTTTAATTTAAACAAAAATCAACCTTATCGCAATATATTAGAATACATTATTCTTTGTAGATTTTTTTGTTTTTATTTATTTATATGCCTTATGTGTCTCCTCAGGTTAAAGGAGCTGGCGTCGACGAAGTTGCGGGACCTGAATAACCAGAAGGAGGAGTACGACTCTGTGTACTTTCACCCGGAGTCGCTGTCCAGCGCTGCTGTGGCGGCCGGCTGCGTGCTGCAGGTTTTATTTTATTACTTGGATGGGTGGACGAGCTCATAGCCCATACTGGTGCCTATACTTACTGGAGCCCATAGACATCTACAACGTAAATGCGCCACCCACCTTGAGATATAAGTTCTAAGGTCTGAGCATAGTTACAACGGCTGTCCCACCCTTTAAACCGAAACGCATTACTGCTTCACGGCAGAAATAGGCGGGGTGGTGGTCCAATGAAATCGAATGTATTTCTGTGAGACCTAAAAGACTAAAACAAAAGAAGGAAAAAGAAGAGAAAACTTTTAGGCGCCTTAGTAACAGAAATCGACATAATTACTTGAGTGCGCCGCGTAGGGCACCGGTGACCTACACGACAGTCAAAGGGTTAAGGCTGAGTGGCACGGTGTTCCGCTCGGCAGGCGGTGGAGGCGGTGGTGTCGGGGCAGTGCGGCGCCGCCGCGTGCGTGGTGCGCCCGCCCGGACACCACGCCGACCGCGCCGCGCCCGCCGGCTTCTGTCTGCTCAACAACGCCGCGCTGGCCGCCCGCGCCGCCCTCTCCCCCCGCACCTCCCCCCGCACCCGCCGCGTGCTGCTGCTCGACTGGGACGTGCACCACGGGAACGGCACGCAGGCGCTCACTTACAGCGACGACCAGGTGCAACTACACTTGCTCCCAATTTATATTGCTTCACACACAAAACATCAATGACCGTATAAAAAACCACCGGTATACTGGTAATATCTTTTTTTTATTGCTTAGATGGGTGGACGAGCTAACAGCCCACCTGGTGTTAAGTGGTTACTGGACGGCTGCCCCGCCCTTCAAACCGAAACGCATTACTGCTTCACGGCAGAAATAGGCAGGGTGATGGTACCTACCCGCGCGGACTCACAAGATGTCCTACCACCAGTAAAGGACCGATACTTGCATAATATGATGCCTGTATATTATACTTCATCACTAATCTTCTTCTATACTAATATAATAAAGAGGAAAAATTTGTTTGTTTGTTTGTATTGAATAGGCTCCGAAACTACTGAACCGACTTGAAAAATTCTTTCACTGTTTGAAAGCTACACTTTTCCCGAGTGACATGCTTATTATTATTATTTTTTTAAATGAGAGATTCTTACTAAAACTCCAATAATTAAACAAATAATAATATAAAAATAATAAAAAATTAGATTTTTTTATTTTTTATTTAAATGAAAATTAGAGTTCATTAAAATAATAATTATTATTCAAACTATAATACTTTATAATTTTCTATTTTTAGAAACCTGACGCAAATATAAGGGTTAATGTGTGTGTATTATATTTTTTTATATTTAAATTTTTGTTAAAGACCCGAGCGAAGTCGGAGCGGACCACTAGTAAAATATATAAGTGATTGAGTTTGTTTTCAATGTCAAATCAATAAGGTAGGCAGCTGCTTGGCTTACCCCTGGCATTGCTGACGTCTATAAGCGACGGTAGCCACTCAATATTAGGAGGGTCGTATGCCCGTTTGCCTACGAGGGCAATAAAAAAATAAATCGAAATTTACATATATTATATTTCGCCATTATTCATCGCTATATAAACACGAATCCAGGGAAGATTTGTGTCATAATTTCTCTCGTACTACCAACGCACGGCAGATGGCGTGCGAGTAGTTTAAAAAAATGTTATGCACAATAATTAGCGACGACAGTCCCAGCGGAGACTGACGGAGTATCACTAATTAACAATATAATCAAGATAACCCTCACAATAAATGCGTGTCGATTATAAAATCGATTTTCTCATTCAGATACTGTACATATCGATACATCGTTACGACCACGGCTCGTTCTTCCCGCACTCGAAGGACGCAGACTACACGGCCGTGGGCACGGGGCGGGGTGAGGGCTACAATGTCAACATACCTTGGAATAAGGTAAGGAATTAGAATACTGTTACGCCGGCAAAAGCAACGTCATCTATCACCGAATAGCCGAACGAATATCGAAGGATTTAATAACATCTAGAACGCTCGAGAAGTACAACGCCATCTATTGTCAGATAGTGGAAACGCACATCGAAAATACTCGATTTGTGAGGAATGTTCTCGACGATTCTAGGGATGTCGTATCGGCTATAAAAGCGTTGCAGAGAAGGCACGCAGTCAGTCAGTAATCGGAACTACTCGAAGCGGAACAGCGAACGGATAACTTGAAGCGAAGCGGAAGAAGTGAATTGAGAATTTTAAAATGTAAATTCTACAATTATCTTGAACGTTCCCGATAGGGCGAGTCGTTTCAATACGTGTTCCCGCTGTTTGACAATAGATGGCGTTACACTTCTCGAGCGTTCTCGATAGTTATTTTGTTATTCGTTTCTGTTATTCAACAACAGATGGCGCTACTCTTCGCGGCGTAACAATATTAATGACTTCAAACTAGAGTTTAGATAATCACTCGACTAGCGAGAGGTTTTTCATTGTTTCAAAAATACAAAGTATATATGCGTGTCCTGATGACTTCCCTTTGTTTCTCGGTCAGCGCGGCATGGGTGACGCGGAGTACATGGCCGCCTTCACCCAGGTCGTGCTGCCGATAGCTCACGAGTACAATCCGGACCTGGTGATCGTGTCTGCGGGCTTCGACGCCTGCGTCGGGGACCCACTGGGAGGTTAGAACGCTTTTTTTTTTTAAACAAGTAATCTCGCCTTATTAAATTATGCCGAGCGTGAATTCGTTAAGTGTGACGTCATTTGGGGCCAAACATTTTATACACTAGCAATCGCCCACGTATACTCACAAACTAATGAAAACGTTTCAATTATTTGATCTAATTTCCGTGATTTAAAGTACATACACGATTTACACAACGACTACTAGCATCGAAATATTCGATTTTCAAAATAAGTTTTTACACAAAAAATGATCATATATTCGAAATTCGTGTGGATTTCAAAAAATTTTTTTAATGCATGCTATGTCCTGATAATTACGTATATAAAAAACCAGTGAAACCGTACTAAACTATTTGTATATCACACACGCGATAATCAACTCTTACTTCAATATTTAGTATACGGATAACAACCGTCTCCACGCCTTGATATAAGGTCAAGAGTATATTGAACATCCAGTAGTTACTTGAATACTCTCAACATACTCTTCTCAGGTTGTAAAGTAACTCCGGAGTGCTACGGCCGCATGACGCAGCTGCTGCGAGGGCTCGCCGGAGGTCGGGTGGTGCTCTGCCTGGAGGGCGGCTACAACACGACCGCCATCTCCTACGCCATGACCATGTGCACCAAGGCCCTGCTGGGAGACCCCATACTGCACCACTACGAACCGAGGACCGCCTGCCACTGGTCCGCCGTCGAGACCATAAACAACGTCATCAGCACGCACAAGAAGTACTGGAAGAGCCTCGCCTTCCAACTCGCTCTGCCGTCTGAGGACGTGCTCCAGCGGCCGGCGCCGTCGCGAGGCCTGTCCGACCTGTCCGACGCGCTGTCGTCTTCATACGAGGACACCAAGTCGGACTCCAAGAGCGACAGTCAACTGGACACGTCCCTGGAGCACAACATGGCCAACCTCAGTCTGAACAAGTGCGGAGACGGCGTGCACTGCGGCACTGACGACGAGGACGACGCCGGCAACACCGCGTCCAATTCTAATCCGGAATCGACTGGCAATACCAAGAGTTTAGTGGATTACTTGTCGGAGAACATGCAGGCGCTCGTGGAGGGCGAGATGTTCGCCGTGGTGCCGCTGGGCTGGTGCCCGCACCTGGAGGCGCTGTACGCCATCCCCGCCGGGGTCCGCTTCCAGCAGGGACTCCAGTGCGTCGACTGCGAACACACCCTGGAGAACTGGGTGTGTCTGCACTGCTATATTGTGAGTATGCGCCATTATCTCATTGGATGTGCAATTTGTTTTTTTTTTTGTTTCCTACTTAAGCTGAGAGCCTTGAGAGGCTATATCAACGTAACCTTAACTAGTAGGTGAGCTCACGGGGCTCAAACCTGACGACGTTGCTAACACGAACCCTAGCTAGAACCGTGTTTCGCAGAATCTACCACCGGATCAGAAACGCGACCCACTGAGAAGATCCGGCGAGAAACTCAGTGGGCTGTGTCTGTGGGTTAATTCACTCGTCGAGCGACGTAAGTAGACGTAAGCGACGGGTTCGATGAGGACGATGACCGAGTGTGCAGCGGGTGTCGCACTCTCGTTGGCTTCAATGACTCGGAGGTGCCGCGGGTTCGATTCCCACGCCGAACAAACATTCGTGTGATAAACACATTTATTTACTCTGTCTGGGTGTTTTATATCTGTATACGGTCTTTGAAGATGGCCATGTGTGCTTAAACACTAAGTCCAAGTTCAATTGTCTCTGAGGTCACGGTCCGACTGTCTGCCACATTCATTAACATGTAGACGTGATCGAAGCTTCAATTTGTATAACGCATGTTTATGCACCCTTCAAACAGGAATACGTTACTGCTTCGTGACAGCAGTAATCAATTAAATTAATTATATTTAAAAAAATATATATTATATAAAAAAATCTGTTTTAATAATTTTTAAACGATGTTAACGTTTTATCATGGAAGTCAATCGCGAAAATACTAATATACGTAACTATGTATTTTATTACAAAGAATGTGTACCGGCTTGCGGGATTTGAACGCCGGCCCAGTCGCGTCGCTCGGTACTAGTGCATCGGGCGACTTATCCTTCAGGCCACGGCTACTTATCGCTATCAGAGAGTCTCATTAGCACTGTTGTCACGTGATGACGTCATCGCCTGTTTTGTAATATCTGAGAGATGGTAGCATGTCCCACTGCGCCTACCCTACCCTTAATCTTCAGAGTATGAACAGCTACTTCATCCAACTGTCGGCTGTCGATGTTTTTTTTTTATTTATTTTTTCTTAGATGAGTGGACGAGCTCACAGCCCACCTGGTGTTAAGTGGTTACTGGAGCCCATAGACATCTACAACCGTAAATGCGCCTAAGGTCTTAGTATAGCTACAACGGCTGTCCCACCCTTTAAACCGAAACGCATTACTGCTTCACGGTAGAAATAAACAGAATGGTGGTACCCATCCGCGCGGACTCACAAGAGGTCCTACCACCAGTGATTACGCAAATTATAATTTTGCCGGTTTGATTTTTATTACACGATGTTATTCCTTCACCGTGGAAGTCAATCGTGAACATTTGTTGAGTACGTATTTCATTAGAAAAATTGGTACCCGCCTGAGATTCGAACACCGGTGCATCGCTCAACACGAATGCACCGGACGTCTTATCCTTTAGGCCATGACGACTTCCAAAATTCTAATTCCAAAATTATTCATCCAACTGCCACCATGTCGGCTGTTGATGTTTAAATCGTGTATTGGGTTGAGTCCAGACGGCGTGCGCGCGCGGCGTGAACGCTCACATGCAGGCGCACTGGGCGGCCAGCGGGCACGCGCTGGTGCTGTCCCTGCGCGACCTGTCCGTGTGGTGCTGCGCGTGCGACGCCTACGTGGACCACCCGCTGCTCTACGACGCCAAGAACAACGCGCACCGCTGCAAGTTCGGCGAGGACATGCCGTGGTGCTACGCCGCAGACGCCGTAGAGATGCACTAGCCCCGCCGCTCATATCGACGCTTGAAAGGCAAACGTGACTAAGCAACAATAAATGGTTTGTACATAAATGATAGGCAATAACGATATTCAATGCGCAAAAAAAATATATTTCTAGGTCTATTAAAATTATTTCAATCCTACAGCTAGATTCGTTAAAATAGATTTTTTTCAGGTATTTCAACTTTAAATTAGTCTACTGTAAAGTTCACGCATTGTCGCTTAGTCACGTTTGCCTTTTAAGCGTCGATACAGGGTGTGCAACTGTCAAACTAATCTGAAGCGAACGAAAAAAATGTATGGTAATCATATAACGCAAAACTGTACAGTTGGGCTGTGCACGGTGTCAGCCACAGGATCGCTACATATCTTCGATTCTACAATCGTCTTTCAAATATCTAAACAAAAATGGCGCTGGTCGCTTTGTTCCATACGTGTTATATTCACAGCCATCCAACCTACTTACTAAATCAGACCGTTATATAATTCAATTAAAATATCAATCTCATGGCTATAACTATTGGCTCCGGTGAATATTTCACACCAAGTAACCCTAGCACTCATATTAACCTACGCAATAAATAAAAGCGTTAAAAAATCATTATGTATTTTAAATGTTTTGTACTGTACCCACTGAAACACTTTTGCGGCTCACTGTACAACTAAAAGTCTCTGAACTTTAAGTAACACTGAATCGTTTGCTGGTGTCCAGTGCAATCAGCACAGCGCTCTTTGTGAATTTTGATTCTCGTTTCGGGATCAATTCAAATGCCTCTTGTTGTTGTATACAGGGTGTGCTAAAACTCAACTCGATGACTTCGGTAAATTTAAAAACGTCAATATATCCGATTGATTTGAAACATTTGGATCGCTAATGTCTTGAAAATACTATGATTTTCCATGAAGAATATGCAGTATAGTAATTACTACTGCTACTACTAGAAAAACTGAAATAAAATTGAATAACAAGAAGTTAACATTTCCGTAACAAATATATAGTATACTTAGATATATACTAGTACTAATTATACTACTGCCTCTATATGGTACTATCCTTACTTGAATTTAAATATTTTTAAAATTAAATAACTTATATACCAGACTGGGTTTTCGTCACATTATAAACACACAATATAGTGATGTGTAAAAACACACAAAAGAGTTTTGTAATTATTTATAGGTTAAACAAGCATATTAGAAAATACTTTAATCAATTTAAAACAATATAGAAATACTATATCTGTATACTAATTGTTCCTAATGATAGTAAATTATGTTTATATTTTTACTAATTGTAATTTTCATTGCTTTAAATTGCGGGTTATATAATATAATAGTGAGTGTCTATCTAAATGGACACATTGTAACGCTAAATAATTAAATAAATTAAAACTCTCGAAATTGGAGGATGAGGTTTACAAATTGTTTTTTTTTTTATTGCTTAGGCGGGTGAACGAGCTGACGGCTCACCTGGCGTTAAAAGGTGACCGGAGCCCATGGACATCAACAACGTGAATGTCGTCACTAACAATTTTAAGATGTGAGTTTTAAGTATCAGTTTTTACCTGCACAACAGCAACCCCACCCTTCAAACCGGAATGCATTACTGCTTCGCGACAGAAATAAGCGGGGTTGTGGTAACTACCCGCGCGAGCTTACAAGACGACCCATCACTAGCAAGTTGTATGATTATGTATATAGGATAAGATTTTTTGTGAAAATGTGTTCAGAGAGTAGAAAGTCACGAAAGAATACAAAAGGCGACCTCAAACTTGACATTATGGTTCAATTTGCGAGAACAGCATCATCACAAAAACAACAAACTAGAACTGTAACAATACCCAAAATTAACAACAGATACCTTAATTTTGTTCAGAAATATTATTTATTATAACCATTTAATTAACATGAAAAAAATATAGAAAAAACAAAATCTGTTTTAATTTTTTTTTAAAGCCACTTGTGTTCGCTACATTACTGACATTCATGAGCGACGGTAACCACGTACCTATCGTTAGGCGGTGGTCTTGACAACAAATACGTTATTTGTTGGAACTATTATACGTCTACCCGCGGAATATTGTTGTAACTTGTGGAAATTCAAACTATAAAGTCGTTTATTGAAATTTATATTTTAAAGTTACCCTACTCATCGAACTATTTAAAGAGTTCAACGCATACATCAGCCTGCTGAGTTTTTAAGATCTTCTCAGCGGGTCACGATTCCGATCCGGTAGTAGATTCATTCGTAAAGCAGCTGCCCTCGAGCCGCTAGGTCTCCTTCGGAGGCGCCCGGGTAGCTGTTAACAAATCCCACCCTTCCTGGTGGAGCCCGTGCTCACCTATCCTGGTGAAACTGGAAAGGTCTCCGGGTCACCAGTAATCCTTCCTTGCTATATTTTAAAATTTATTCAACTTAAATCAACATGTGATCGGTTCTGTGTTATCCTGTTGTGCACTTGGTTAATTAATTGAGAAACCCAATAGAGATATTCGATACACTGTCTTCATTAGGAAGAGTAACATATTTTATCATAAGACTCTATACAATGAGCAGATAAAGTGTAGATGCGACATTTAAATATTGACACAGAATACATTAGGACAAAGAATAAACATTTGAGAGCTATGTCATGTACATACGCCAAAATATGTAATCTCCATACATGCGAGGTAATATGCCAACGATATGGATTATTTAAATAATCAATCTCATATTTATATCTACCCTGCAAACATAAGTAAAACAAAATAAAATACAACCTTCATTTATACGTTGGTGATTTTTGCAAAATTGCCTCTTAGTGGCAGCCGTTGTCACTATACTGAGGCCTTAGAACTCATATCTCAAGGTGGGGGCGGCTTTTACGTTGTAGATGTCTATGGGCTCTGGTGACCACTTAGCACCAGGTGGGCTGTGAACTCGTCCACCCATCAAGGCAATATATAAAAACTTGGCCGCGATTAAATACACAAACATAAGAGGATTAAGTAAATATGCATTATTAAAGATATGTCTCAAATATAAAACTATTCAGATCTTGATAAAATTGTAATGGAATCGCACTAAAAGTACCAGCTTCCAAATAATAACTTTAAAGAAAAGAACGATTAAAATCAGTTCACCTAGGATAAAGTCGAATCGATAGCCTCCCCTCCTTTTTTTTAAGTCTGTAGAAAATCATTTGTGTATTAAACTTTTGTTTCTCTAATAACTAATTAGAAGATAATTTTCTTAATAATTGAAATTTATATTTTGATATTTGTTTATTTTGCAATACAACTGTTATGTATTGTCTGTTGTGCGTATTGTATGAAATACGTTTAAGGCACTGATTACATATCACAAATGTTTTGATATAGTATAATATATATTTGATACGTTATAAAGATGTATATGAAATTTGTGATTGTTACTAATGTATGCTTTTATATAAATGCGTTTATCGTATTTAATTATTTATAATAGGAATGGAAATATCTACATTTTCAATAGTTTGAGAAGTCTTTGTGCTTATTGTGTGTTTTTTAACGTTCTCGATAACGTAAAAGTTAACTCAAATTGGTATGGAGTTGGAACGTTCGCCTACGTTTGCCGCTAGGGGCGCTGTTCCACCTTCATAAAAATTTGAGTTAACTTTTACGCTATCGAGAACGTTAAAAAACTCGCACTAAGCACACAGGAGTGCTTGCGGTGGGCAGCTAGTAGACAATGTATGTATTTGCATTCTTAAGTCATAGTTTACATCAACTGAGTGCTCGTATGTCAGTTTAATAACACATTATAATGATAATAAAAACTTTATTTAAGAATGTTTATTTGCATGATTTATTATTTGTAATACCTTCATGCAGGCTTTATTGAAATTAACTTAATAACTGGTACATACATAATGTTAATAATTTGAATATTTTGTGCAGTGTGCCCATATTAAAAAAAAAAAAGTTTCGATGTTGTGTAGATTTCCCGCCCAGTTATCTGTCAGGTGTCTAAATGTAAAAAGTTTCTTAAAGGCTGCCTTTATATACTTTTTAACTTTATTTATTTGAACGTAATGGATTAAATTGACGCATTAATTTATTTGAATAATAAAGATATGGTTAAAGATAAACTGGTTATTGTTTTTTTTATTTAAGAAATCCATAAATTGTAAAGCGTCCCATATTTAATTACAGCTACAATAGAACAGAACTCGGTGGTATTATTTAATTTTAGGACATAATTAAAACTAAAGCTTAATTTCGTTTTCATAGTCATTATATTATTACCAATGAATACTTTACAGTTTCCACGTTGACCGTCAGCGACTGGCGTGTTGCTTGTCAACATTTGAATAGTGCGCTGGCCATGAAAAATTAAAGAAATTTGGAAAGCGAAAATAATAGTGTTAAATCATTTACTAACACAAATATGGGCCGTACCGTGGTCTCAATTAATAAAAACATAAAAAGACCAATGATGAGCGCATTTTCGGCAACACCTCTTCGTTATGTGGTATACTTTAATCACTTTCGCTCTGCATCAAGTAACAATATATTTGGTGCACGGATCGAACATAGACAAAATAGGGTAATAAGCAATCTCCGTGCGTCAATAATTCTCAATGTTGAAGATCGTGGCCTCCTTTAATGTCTTTCTTCTGGATTATCCTGTGCCAGCTCTGCCTATCGTCGGCTGTGTGGATGACATCATGGACTGAAGTATTGAGAATAAAGCGTATCTGGTCCCGATCGGCCCTAGATTCCTGCCTCAGAGCCTTCTTCCGCGTACCTTGCCTGTTATCAGCAGCTTCTTTTAAATTTTCACCTCTCTTTCTGGCGATATGTCCAAAGAACCCGAAACTCTTCCGAAGGAATAGGCAATTTGAATAGAAGTGGGTTAAACCTGGGAATAAATTAGCCTTGTCCCACGTTTATTTTCTTTGAACGTTGATTAGTATTATTTATTTTCATTTCAGAACAATCTACCTTTTAAGGGGCACCGCTTAGATTTTGCACAAAATATTTCACGTGTATGAGTTCAATTTCCTTTGCCTATCTAAATGGACTAATGAAACAAACAATTCTTTGTCACTGTCATAAATTCGAATATTATCATTCCCCAACCCATTAAATAAATCAGTTTCATGTAATTTATTTAAAATAATACTGATATTAATATGTAAAATATCTAAATTAAAAGTTGTTAGAACTGAGTAGCTTTTTTACCCATAAAATGCATAGGTACCGTAGTAAAATAATGACCGAAATAAACTGGTTTATATCAATTGAAATAAATCGAACAGAAAGCTTATAAACAAACGGCGTAACTAATGATTTTTTTACGTAAACAATTTTTTATTGTAACGATACTTGACATTTTCCGTTAGCACACAAAGTCAGTCGTAAGTCAACTCAAGAACCATGCAATAATTTGAAGTTCACTGTAACTTAATTAAGCCTGGAAATTATTAGTGTTCACTACATGGGTTACGGCAGAACTTAATAAAAGTGCCAAAACGGGACATTACTGCAGTACAATAAGGTTCACCATTCACTAGAAGCATTTAACGGGTACAACAATAACAAAATGTTTTTAAAGACACAAATATTCAAGGCTTTGGCATTTAAAAATCCTATAAGGCTACCTATTTCATATTGGATGCTTGTTGGACTAAGGTTCTTATTGACTTTGCTGCCGCAACGAGGATACATACACCCTGACGAATTTTTTCAGAACATCGAAGTTATTGCTGGTAAATGATTATGATAAATAATAATTAGTTATAATTTAGTATTGACAGTTTTTATAATAAAAAATACATTGATATGACAACTAGACCATTATAAAAATTCAAAATTAAGGATGACAGTACAAACAACTACCCAAATAAATTACAATTAAAATCCATTGTGTCTAAAATACTATGACATTCCATTGTGATTTAGTTTAGTAGTCAAATAAAAAATTATATCAATATTCATGTATGTCTTAATTATAATATTCTGAATTTTGTGTTTCAGGAGATGTATTTGGAGTGGATATTGCAAGAACATGGGAATTCAATCCTAAATTTCCAATCAGAAACATCTTTGTACCAAAAATGATACTAGGACCTCCTTTGATATTCATACGTGCTCTTAATCCTTATGCTAAGAGCTACTTAAAAGTAGATCTTGCAACTCCATATTACTTGCTGGTCGTACCTCGTATTTTCATATGCTTGCTCTCATTGATCAACGACTACTGTCTTTACCGTACTTGTGTATTATATGGACAAAACTTCAGAAATAGACTTGTAATATTTGCAAGTTCATATATAGTCCTTGTTTATTGTTGTCGTAGTTTCTCCAATACATTTGAAATGATGTTCTTCTCTATCCTTCTTCTTTTAGTTGCTGAATGCATGCTGAGGTCTGACAGAGTTATATACCACAATGAATACCTGCAAGAGAAATACAGACAAGCAAAAACTCCTGTTGAAAGAGTGAAGATTTTTAAGCTTACCACTCACTTGCCAGCTCATTCACTAAGTCGTGTTATCATAATATCTGCTGTGGTTATAATAGGTGTTTTTAACCGTCCAACATTCATAGGTTTTGCATTCCCACCTATATTTTTCTGGTTGCACCGGGGCCTAGGTTCCAAAGTTATAGGATTTAAGGATTTCCATTATCGCATTTTCGCTTTTGTGCTTTGCAGTGTACCTACAGCATTATTCCTTATATTGGTTGACTCTGGTTATTATGGTTACATTACTATGGCTGATGTAGAATCTTTGAAGGTTTCATGGGATAGCTGGGTTGTTACTCCATTAAATTTCCTAAGATATAACATTGATTCAAAGAACCTGATGCAACATGGCGTGCATCCTCGGTGGTTACACTTAGCTGTCAACATACCCTTGTTATTTAATGTACTTGGAGGATTGGCTTTTTTGACCCTTTCAACACATGCCTACAGGTAAGTGTTATTACTATATACACTACCTATACTATTATACACAAAAAAATCTTTGATAAAACATTACAAAATTGCAATAAATCTTTATCAAACTTTGTTTTTTTCTAGATTCATCCGTGGCCAATACAGCAAACTTCCAAGAATTCAAAGCATTACCGGACTGATGCTCTTCTCTCTAATCATCCCTATTGCAGTATTGTCTATCTTTCCTCATCAGGAACCCAGGTTCATCATACCAGTTTTAGTACCACTGATATACCTATATGGAAATCATCTTCACCCCAACGAAAGTAACGGAATAAATTACAGAAGACTGAAGAACGGACTACGCTGGACTTGGTTTGTTGTGAACATATTACTAACAATATTTTTTGGATTTTTCCACCAAGGAGGTATATACCCATTCGCTAAAAGTTTGCACTATGAAATTAAAGGTAATTATGGTACTCACACTCATGTCATCTTAACACACAGTTACAGTATACCAACTTACCTCCTACAGTTAGAGAGCACAACTAAAATTTGGAAAAATAGAAACACAGGACACAAATACAGATTGGCTCCTTCCACTTTTATCTATAAATATGGGTCAATTCCGATGCGAGAATTGTTTATGAAGATTGATGAGGAACTATCAAATGCAGAGGCATTACTACACAAACATAAAAAGAATTATAGATTATACTTGGCTTCACCTTGTTCTTTGCATCAAAAAATATTATCTGAATCATATAAATACCACCATATTGATTTAGTAGAAGATTTTTCTTACTACCCTCATTTTTGTACTGAAGCCTTACCTGAATTTCCAAGTAACCATGATCAGTATTGTATTAAAGAAATTTCAAAAAATAAATCTACAGCCATAGATATAAATATTATCGATAGAATCTCATGTTATTTAAGAAAGTTTTGCTTGAAAGTTTACAGAGTTAAAACCAGTGACTATATAAAATGATCAAATAATAAAATCAATCATTCCAAATACTCATTATCCCAATCTTTACATTTTCCCCATTCACTTTACTGAGCATCATATTCTTCTTCTAATTCATCATTTCAGAACCGCATTAAATAGGTAAATGAAAAATAAAACACTGATATGAAGTTTTCGAGTGTCTATTACAGTGTTAGTTATCAAGTGGCTTAGACCTATTATTATTTTGAAATTGATATATACCTCAATATACCATGCAGTGCAGGGACGACAGTATCACCTTAAGGCTGGAAACAGTGTTCTGGCGTATCGATATCTATGCAAGTCTATGAATGCGCACACAGCTACGCTGACGGTACGGGCGTGATTTGGTTCGCGCCTACGGTCGGTCGAGCCGTCAGTCGACCGACGAGCTATGAGATGAGATTGTATGGATGTGTTCATTAAAGCAAAAATGAATATCGATACAGAGCGCCTTATTACTGAAGTGCATCTTCGTCCGGAATTATGGGATTTATCGTCTGTATTTTATAAAGACCGTGATGCTAAAATAAGTGCTTGGCAAGAAGTTTGTAAAGAATTAATTCATTCCATAAAGGATTCATTTTTCTTGTGAACCGTACACACGCATCGCAGTTCGCCGTCAGCGTAACACTGAATGCATTTCCGCAACCGACGGCCATGGCGTACCATCGGTCGAGCACTGTTTTCAGTCTTAATGGGACCAGTCACGCAGTATTGAAACATTTTCTAGATCACATATTATGTACATAAACTGATTCAAAAACATTAAATGTAAATTTCAACGTCGTCATCTATTTTTAAGAAAACATTTTAATTTACATTTCTAAGTTCATCAAGTTCAAAAAGATCATAATTCCTCGTACGCCTTATTTGCACTAGTAAAGGTCGCGTTTTTTTTAAGGCGACGCCATCGTTCCCACTTTTTACATTATTAACTTGACCTTTATGTGAGCAAGCTAAATAAATTCAATCGCACCACTTTGATCTAGTTGATAAATACACACGTAACTCGTCAATGTGCCCGACACTCATGTTGCAAAAATTCTAGCTTTAGGTTATTGAATGTAGAATCTTAAGATTTTAGGTGTAAAATCACACGCAAACATCTGAATGATCTGATCTGATCTGATAGTTTATTAGTCTTGTTAGCTTCGAGATCGAAGCTTGTTAGGTATGATTGTGGCAAATTCTTTTTTTGTTTGTTAAATCAATAGCTTTAATAAAATGAACTGAAATGTTTATGAAAATAATTTGCAAAGATTATTGCTAGTCTTATCAAAACTTTTCATTGATATATTTTTTATTTGCTCAAAATCTATATTTCATTAAGAATTGTGACAATTATTGATTAAGTAGTATTAAGAATGATTGAGATTGTTTAATTTTTAAGTATGTTTTTTTTTTTTTACATAAGCAATTACTTGTATCAATTTCCCTGTTATTTTCATGCTCTCTTAGTGAGATTCGCTCATCTCAAGACAATCTTTACGCCTACTGTATACCCCACGCGGTACATCGACATCTAGAAACCTAAACGTTCATTTGGGACTGCTGCTGGTTCGCCGGTTGACAAATTTAGCAGATGGCGTGTTTAATTTACTGGTCGACTTTAATGGAAATTGAAAACTGGAAATTATTCTTTCGGTTTCATAACCCAAATTTTATTTTATTTTATTAGGCACACAATACACATTACAAGCTAAAAATAAATGATACATTATAAAAAAAAAACATAATTAATTGTTATTGGTGCCCAATAAATCCCAACGTTTATGTTTACCATATTATACTGAATGAATAATTTTATACACGTTTTAGTGAACCTGGCCTAATTGTGGACTCTAAATTGTGTAATCGTCTAGCAATAAGTTTTTTAAACAACTGGCTTAGTACTGGCGTATAATTAATCTGATTAATTTATCTGATTTTTTTATTTTGTATAGTTTTTATTGTTTTTAACCGACTTCAAAAAAGGAGCAGGTTCTCATTTTGACGTGTGTTTTTTTTATGTTTGTTACCTCTTGACTGGATGACTCGATTTCGATGACTATTGTTTTTAGTACACTTCCGTACGTAAAAAAAATAATTGCTTTGGAATTATTTTTTTCTATTTGAAGTCGGTTTTTGTTAAAGCGTTTATAATTATTCTCACTGTTTTTTTTACTTGATCAGTGATTTTTATTGTTCTACGACTCTTATTAATATTTGTGTTTTGTTATAGATATTTTTTCTTGTAAAGGTCGAAAAAAACACACTCCATTTTTCGTTGCACCAGCACTCTAGCAATGTGCGAACATTAAGTAAGTGTTAAGTAAGGTTAAGATGGCTTTATTTATGTCAATAGTTATTAGATATGCGCTTTTGAAGTCGTTATCAGATTTTTCAGTAATCAGCTGAAGCGAAAATGAGATTATAGAACATAAAAGGAACTTTAACGAATATTAATTTTAGTACCTATTGTGCTGATTGATCGCTGTTTGATGCTGACCTGTGAGAATATTCCATTACATAATGTCCAAAGTAGGTCATAGTAGACAGTAATTAAACTAAGTAATTGTTATATAATTTTTATTTTTATTTTTATTGTTGTATACTTTAAATTAGAACAGTAAGTTTCATCATAGATAATGATTTCATCTGAACTATCAATGGATTAGCTGTGCGTGGCACATATTCCCTGGGTTTAAATTAGTTTAAATGACTTATATTAATTACATTTGTGGCCCATGTATTATTCGGTGAAGTTAACGTTCTGTGTTGATATCTGATAATTTGTTGAAACATATTGTGCATGACATTTCTGAAACTGTTTTATTTTAGCCATACTATCAGAATCTGAATTTTCTATAATGAAAAAATTAATTAGATGCATTATTACTAATAAATAAAACTTTACACCAATGCTTACCTCGTTTTTTTTTTAATCCTTAATTTTCTCCACAATAAGTCATCTGGTGTTAAAAATGTAACCAGTCTAAGTCAAGTTGTCATGGCTTAATCAGTAAAACGCCATGTGTATTCATTATAACAGGTTTTTTCCTTACCTAAGCTGAGAGCCTTGAGAGGCTATATCAGCGTAGCCACAACTAGTAGGTGAGCTCACGGGGCTCAAACCTGATAACGTTGCTAACATGAACCCTAGCAAGAGTCGTGTTTCGCAGAATCTACCACTGGATCGGAAACGCGACCCACTGAGAAGATCCGACGAGAAACTCAGTGAGCTGTGTCTGAGGATTAATTTACTCGTCGAGCCCCTAGGTTCGACTAGGACAATGACCGGTGCTTGAGGTACCTAGAAGCACCGTTAGTGGATCGGGAAGATCCGAGATGACGTGTTTGGGGCGACGTCGACTGCTTTCTGTTCTGTCCGCAGGATCGGGATCGGGAAAAAAAGCAAGATTTCTAATTCTATTGTTAAGCAATCATATGAACTGATGAGAATGAGACTGTTGGATATTTCGAACGATCTGATTTTAAAGATGAGACTGTTAGATATTTCGAACGATCTGATTTTAAAGATGAGACTTGAATATTTCGAAGTCTAGAGTAGTAGTAGGTATTCACGTTATGAATACTGCCACATACAATGTTTCTCGACTCAAACGTCAGCTGTGCATCATTGAAGCGATTCCCAATATGAGGCTGTCAGCGCAAAAGTGGCCTAAATTTACCATAGTTATTATGGAGCAATGAAATTTAAGTTTTCATGAATTTGAATTTGAGTAGGCAAAAAACAACACGGGCAAAAATAATGTTTACAAAGCCATCTGCTATCTATGGGTGAAACTATGGATAGGCCGATTTTGCACCAATATTTATTATATTTTAAATAAATTGCAATATACATAATAATTATAAGCATGATACTGAAAAATTATGTGTTAGGCCACTTTTGCGCTGACGGCCTCTTATGTGGTACACGTATCCCTGTGCTTAGGCGGGGTCCACTAGAGGGTACGTGAAAATTATATTGATAAAAGCGAAAGAGAAGGCTGGCCCTCTGGCCCATAGTGCGAAAGAGAAGGCTGACCTTCTAGTCATCTCGAACTGGACCATGGATATCAGGGGTGCCATACCACCGAACATCCCTCGGTATGATAGTTCTCTGTCGGAGATCTGCTACAAACAGTGTGAAGTTAGGCGAGAGCTCTGAGCCCTGAGCATCCATAAGGCGAGTGGACCAGATTGCATCCATGCAGTGATTTGAGCGCCGAAGGTTCACCGTCGCCGGTACAAGTCCTGGCAATAGGACGGGATTCCATCCCCGGGAAGATCCCGCAGGACGTCGTCTCGGGAAGACGTGCGCCCCACAGTACTAACAGCATTTCGTCTTCATTTTGCCTGGCATTGCTGACGTTCAACGGTAACCACTCACCATCAGGAGGGCTATATGCTCGTATGCCTATGCGGCAATTAAAATAAAAAGAAAATTTCCGCATTTACAGTTACTACAGTCATTTACATTTACAGTTGTGATAAATGCGGAAATACTGAGTATTTCTGAATTTACGTCATTTTAGCACTATCACAGAATTAGCTTATTGTAAAATAGTTTTATTGTAAATTGTTGTATTGTACCGTAAATTGTAATAATTTATTATGTTTAAAATATGTAGTTTAAAATTATTCTTTTAAGAGCCAATAGACCGATAAGCCTTAAGAGAAACCAGACACAATTTCAGGAATAGGTATAGAATCGGTGTGTACATAATTAAAAAGGGTTAGGGATACTAGTTTGTTTCACTTTTCATACAAAAAATTAAAAATATATTTGATTAAACATCTATGTGAATTTTTGTACTGTAATATTATAATCCACCTAAAATTAGGTATATTACCAGAAATAAAAAACTTATTGTTATTATTATTTTATTTTAAGAAACGTTTTGGGAGGAATGCGAAAAGCAAAGTTGTGTGAATTGTTTAATTTTTTAAATTTAATGTTTCTTCAAGCTTACTTAAATGTGCAATAACGGTGGTTTAATAAGTGTTTGATATCTGTCAAAGTGCACAAATGTAGGAAAATTAAACAATGCCGTTGGACATAACTTCTCGGGCACCACCAAAAAATCCACTGAAAAAATCTCAGTAAATGACCACCATTTTACTGAGATTATATTTCATCCCATATCATCTCATTTCATTTAATTTCACTCTATTTTATCATTTTCCATAAAAATAAGAATACAAATTAAAATAAGACATGACTTAAAGTTCTTAGTTACCAGGTCATAAAATTCCTTTAAAAAAATAACGTATCTTACTAAAATAATAATGCAGAATTGTCTTGAAAATAACAATAAACTTCTTTAGATTATTTTTGAAGTGCCAACACTTTAATTGACAATCCCTAAACTTACAAAGGATTTCCTTAACATTCAACAAAATGAAGTCTCAGATAAATGACGTAAAAACCTGTATCGATATGTCTCTAAAAGTTATACGTATGTACGATTGGTTGCTGGATTTATATGTATTGGTAAGTGCATCACTTCTATAACGGCTTCCCTTAAAGCATGAAACTCTTCGGCACTTTTTTAAGACAAAAAATATAGTCCAAATCTTCTAAGTTCTAAATATCTTAAAAAATTCGGTCCTAAGGCCTGGTATTCACGAAATACTTTGATTACTTGCAATAGAGCATATTGGAAAACGCGTACGTACCTACTATATTATCACCGCGCCTAATTCTAATGCAAAGAAGCAATAACATCCGTTTTGAAAGAGCTCTTTTACTGTAAAAAAGAAACCTGGACTTCCAGTTTAGCGTAGTTGTCAGCATTCTTAATGTAATGTCTATGAGATTTAACGTCTGACGTTATGGACATCACTCATGTCTATTTTCTTAGATTGGTGTAATGTTATTTGTATTATTTTTTGTATCTTTGTAATGTTTTAATCAATAACTGATAGATTTATGTTATTTCTGAATTACTCTAGACTTGGTGTGAGGTCAGATCACATGCACTGAACTGTGCCCTTGACATTGTCAATGAGCCCATTCCAAGAGCAACAATAACAACTGCAAATGATGTGTCCAATAAGGTCATCAGTCTTTGATATAAAATATACCAATTTATATAACTTTAAAATTGTGATGATTAAAATAAAAATCTATCAGAATAATAATTAAATTTTTTTTTTTTTTTTTTTTTTTTTTTTTTTTTTTTTTTTTTTTTTTTTTTTTTTTTTTTGTTGANCCAATTTCAGGATTTCTTTGTAGACAATCACTGGTATAGGCTTCCGAAATCTTGGCAAAAGAATCTTGATGAAATTGCCTTGGAACAATTGGGAAATATATTATCAGAAAAACCAACCAATCATATCTTTCCATTGTCATTGCTAGCTTTAATCGCCACTGTAAAGGCATTGGGCCTACCACGAAAAAACAGCAAAACTATAAAAAAAGATGTTACACAAATCGCAGACCAATGCGGTACTTATAGCAAAATAAAAAATCTATTCTTGAAACATGTTAAATTGAAGAAGCGGCATGAAGTCAGTGTAATGGCTGAAATAGTTACTGATGTTGCATTGAAATCAAGATGTAATGCAGTTATAGACTTTGGTTCAGGTCTCGGTCATTTAGTGAGGATGTTGGCATATAAGAACAAGTTGTATACTGCAGGCATTGAGTGTCAAAAGCAACTGACGGAGGAGGCTAGGTCTGTACTGTTGGTATGTATATAAATTAACCAATAAATATTACAAAAGATTTTTCAGTTAATTTATTAATGAAGTAATGGAAACAATATTCTGTGATAATTAAAACAGTAAATGGCCAAAAATGTAACAACCTAATTGGCTCTTCCAATTTTTCCCTGTTAATTCAGGCAGCTTGTTGAATGAAAACCCTATCAAACTATTAATAAACCACTATTAAACTGAAGCACTAATTGCTAATTTAAAACATTATATAATACTCAGAATCCATTGTATTTCAGAAAACTAGATCTTGAATTTGAATACACTGCAAGAAAATACACTAAAGAAGAGTTTACACCTAATCTACATCGGCCCATACATTATAACATCTCATTATCCAGTCATGAGCAACTTCAACATCTGCCTTTACCGACTCATATGACAAACTATGGATTGATTGGGCTCCATCCATGTGGAGATTTAGGCCTTTTACTCTTAAAACACTTCATATGTTCCGATCAGGTGAAATTCATATGTGTTGTAGGCTGTTGTTATACAAAGTTAACAGCAGAAGGATATCCAATAAGCAACTATGTTAAAGAATTAAAAGGTGATCTGTCTTTTGTGAGCAGAGAGATTGCTTGTCACGCTATCGAAATGTACTCTGAGAGATTGAGGCAAGGACTTTATGAAGATTTAAAGGTAAGCAATGTCTTGATTGTTGTTGATTTGTTTTTATTCAGCTACATGGTAAGGAATACCTTACATAACAATACACAAGTAAGATACACATTTTAAGCTGCTGTTTGCATTTCATTTGATCACCACAATTTAAGAGCAAAAGTGAGAGAATGATTCACTCTTTCATTCACTTTACCGCTATTAATCTTTCAAATATTGCATAATTTTATAATGTATCATTTCGATGCCTCCAATGAACACTACCCTAACTCAAAATTTTTAAAATTTTCGTTTTTCACGCAAATCGCTTCACTATGTTAAAAGTATTACAATTAATCATTATTGATGGGGTTCGGAGCAAGAGTAAATCAGCTAGTTACACAAAAAAACCATAAATATATCTGCAATAATAAAGATTTTATCAACTTTTTTCGTTTAAACGCTCCTCCTGTAAATCTACGAAATTGGAGTTAGCGTAGTGTTCATTGGAGGCATCGATTTGTTTTTAGTGTTTACTGTCTCGCTAATCTTTGGGAGTATTAATATCAACATACTATATTAAAAATGTGTAATGAAATGAATGGTCATATAGGAGCATAGTGATAATATACGTAATGTCTCAATAACAGGTTCACGCATACAGAGCAGCTCTGGAGAAGATATTAGTTGAACATAATCCCAAATTGAAACACGCTCCAGTTAGGAGTTTGAAACACACCCAAGATTTGAGTTTTGAAAAGTAAGAATATGTGTTATGTGTGCTATTGAAATAAATTAGCCATTAATCAGTCCAGGTCAGGTTAGTCTTATAACACACACATGTCACACTGTTTATAGACATAGCACCCATAGACCCAACGTTGAATGCTTTCGCTCACTGTTATTCTCTTTGCAAAAATGGCTGTCCTACATTTAAAACTGGCATTGATTGTTATACAGCAAGAACAGGTCTAGGTTAATTATTATAGGAACTATTAAAGTTTTGTACATGATGATAACAATTGATCTGAATTATTGAACCCCTCATACTCTGTACGAATGCTCCGTAGTCATGACTGCATTGGATCAGTGATTTAGTTCACAGCTGAACCTAAACATATAAAAGAACTTAATTACCAATATTTTTACTTAAACCTCTGAAATATTAGTTTTAGCTATTTTTTTCAAATAACTAATTTATAAATAGATACTGTTCGTTGGCGGTTGAGAAGCTGTGCTTGCGTTGGCCGCTGCCGGACGTGTCGGCGCGGGACGTGTCGGCGGGCGAGGTGTCGGCGCGGGACGTGTCGGTGCAGGGCGTGTCGGCGCGGGACGTGTCGGCGCGGGACGTGTCGGCGCGGGACGTGTCGGCGTGCGGCGTGTCGGCGGGCGCAGAGAAGGTGCGCGAGTGGCGGCGCGTGGTGGTGGTGTACACGCTGCGGCTGGCGCTGGCGCCGCTGGTCGAGACCGTGCTTTTGTTGGACAGACTGCTCTTTGTCTTGGAACACGGTAATTAATGTAATTGTAAAGTACTTTCAATGCAGTCGTTTGACGTGGGTGATGTCATGATACCTCTTGTCAGCTACTCCTAACAAGGTTCTAATGGGATCGCATAATTTAGCTCGGAATTTCGTAGATCTTTACATAGTATTGGTGGTAAGACCCCTTGTGAGTCCGTGCGGGTAGGTACCACCACCCTGCCTATTTCGCATAAACTCAGTAATGCGTTTCGGTTTGAAGGGTGGGGCAGTCGTTGTAATTATACTTGAGACCTTAGAACTTATATCTCAAGGTGGGTGGCGCATTTACATTGTAGATGTCCATGGGCTCCAGTAACCACTTAACACCAGATGGTTTTGTATTTGGTTTGGTGATGGTCAAAAACAGTTTATTCATGAAATAGAATAATTTTTGTTTAACATCGTGATTTTTCGTGTTTCTAAAAATGTTTAGTATCAATTTACAAATTAAAAAATTTTTGATTATCCCTGTGCTGGGTTGGGTCACAACTAGTCATTTGCTGCTGTTAAGTGGTTGTCGGAGTCCATGGACATCACGTCAATGCAACCGCTGTCTGAGGCACGAGGTCAGTCGAATGGGGTATGTGGCAAGATTATTTATCTGTGATGCTAATGATTTGTTAGAACCGGACGAATAATCCGTCACAATTCCGACCGTTTGCGAAATGCTCTAAAATAATACCATATATAAAATTCAATATGCCTTTATTATCATACAAATACACATGTAAATAACATATTGATATATAGTCTAAGTTGTATCCATATAGACATTGACAACATGAACACTAACGACACGAAAGCATATTCAAATTATTTGATTCCGGACAATTTAGGAGTTTTGAATTATCTTTCATCTACCTATTCTTCCTTTGAGCAGATGTAGTTAATTTAAGTACATATCGATGGGTGATCGTCAGGTTTGAGCCCCGTGAGCTCACCTACTAGTTAAGGTTACGCTGATATAGCCTCTCAAGGCTATCAGATTAGGTAGGAAAAAAAAAAAGACTTGTGAAAGGCGATTTGGTTTAAGCGACATTTGTCTTTGTAATTAAAGATGACTTTTATTTGGTATTAACATCAACAGTTAGATGTTTTTTATTGAATTTCGATTAAGTTTAATTCATTCAAATAACTGAACAAGTTTTATTTTTGTTATGATATATTTTCTAAATTTTAAACTTTAAATAGCTCTCTGGTAAAGTTGCAAAAATGTCGGTTATAATATGTACAGTATGCGTTCGTTTCTGTCACCGATGACGCTTTTAATATAATATGTACCATTCGTTTCTGTCACCGATGACGCTTTTAATATAATATGTACCATTCGTTTCTGTCACCGACTGACACGCACATTGCGTGACTGAGAAATAGTATAAAATAATAATGTGTACTGCGCGTGAGGGAAACATTCCCGAACACAAAACACGCAATAGAAGTCTTGTTCCTGATCCCAGCCAATAGATTAAAGTTTCTTTATTAATAATTATAATGGGGCAGAAAGTGAAGTCTGAAAGAGGCACCTGTGACAGAGAAGCTGAGGAGTGCGCGTTTGGGATGGTATGGACATGTGATGAGACGGAATGAAAATGAGGTTGGTAAGAGAGTGTTAACTATGACTGTGGAAGGATATAGAGGAAGAGGTAGACCTAAGAAGAAATGGATGGATTGTGTGAAAGACGATATGGGTAAGAGAGGAGTGAGCGAAGAAATGGTATATGATAGAAGAGTATGGAAGGAGAAAACATGTTGCGCCGACCCCAGGTGACTGGGAGAAGGACAGGATAATGATGATGATGGGGCAGAACTAGGATTTCCACATACGCATTGTCGATGGTCTCGCTGCTTATCAAATATATACCTACCGCAAGGAGTATTTATGAACTAAATTCGTATTTGCGCTGAACCAGTTTCAAAGTTAATCTGTCGTGAAGTGACATTGCTCATAGTCACAAATCGAGATGAATGTCTCGCAGCTCAACCGAAAAAAAAAATCACTAGTTTAAATTATTTTATAAACACTCCACTGTCACAAACTCTCCAAATATCTCTCTTAAGATCGCTTTTTTTTCAACAATCACATATATTTTTAATTAACTAAAAAATTATACTTAAGTGACTAGAAATGTTAATAATTTAATTAAATCTATGTACTGGAATGTTTTTTTTTTTTAATTCTGATTTAAACTGACTTGCGACACTTAAATTAAATCGAGAGACCGTATGAGAAATTTTATATTTCCCTTTATTTCTCCTTTGAATGTCTTAAATACATTTGTCCTTTAACTTTTAATGAGTGACTAGAGAAACTTATAAAATGTACTTAGTATTAAAAATATACATAATTTAACTTAATTAAGAGACCTATATTTAGAAGTGTTTTTTATTTATTTCAGGTTTGTCCTGTGAGATCCGTCCGATTTTCGACCCGAAGTTGTCTCCAAGGAATCACGTGATAATTGCAACAAAACCTAATTAGAATGGAGTCAACAGTTCGGGTCGCCGAATATTAGTTAGGCCGAATATAAATTAAAATAGATTTTTATTTAAAAAAAAACATATTTTTTAACATGTGATGTCTTTCAATATCTATCTATCTATTAATGTTATTAAATATTTCATTATTTTCTAGATATTATTGTACTTTTTATGAAATAAAGTTAATAATAATGGTAATTTTTTATTTTCTTGTTACAAATTAATGTTTCTCATTGTAACGGTACCAGGGTGGGATATACATATTATTTTACATATTACATATGAAATTGGCTTTTTGTACGGGAGGAATATAAAGTATATTTCTTTTGTAAAATATATTTAATTAATCAAAGTATGCACTTTTGGTATCTATGCACTTTTGCCATCTCTTAGGTTCATTAGTTCATTGATCCCTTTACTAAAAACCCATGGGGACGCGAATAATCTCTGAAGGGGGTTGGGACTGCCGTATCGGAGGTGAATTTTTTTCTTTTAAATGTGTCCAAATTTCCAAAAAAATGATAATCTCTTGGAGCAAGGTCCGGAGAGTACGGTGGATATCGTACAGATTCCAATTGTAGCTCATCTAACTTAGTAGTTCTTTGTTGTGCAGTGCGTGGTCTAGTGTCAATTTTGTTTAAGTACACAGGGTGCATTGGAGATTGCTAACACCGTAACATGAAAAGCCATATTCGAACTGTGTGGTGACGTATTTTGTATCGCATGCGATAAAATACCATTCCGCAACAGTTGACGCTCGTAAATTTCAGTCGGTACGGTCTCTACGGGGCCGCCCCCTCCCATGGTTCACGAAATAGGAACATCATACGCTTAAGAGCTTATAACGGTAGGTGACTTGGCTGTGCCCCTAGCATTGCTGATGCCCATGAGCGACGTTAGCTATTTACTATAGGAGTGGACTGTATGATCACAATAGAAATAAAAAAATCCTACAAGTGAATATTGTACCTTTTTTTTTTATTTAGTATCTTCGGGAACGCACGCTCTGGATATATTTGCAGAATTGGTAAAAAGGTCTTGTATACTACGAGAACAGCAGTTGTAATTGTTACGTAATATTAAACAAATAGATATACAATATAGTTGGTACGCTTCTTAATTAAAATATCTTTTTTCGAATATCCACTACACTAAAACCTATTTTATATCTGATACTTAATTAGGCTTACTTACTTTAATAATTCTAATATTTAGACATTTTCTAAACTAGTCTTTCTTTCGATATTCTATTTTTTCTGTGTGCATCTGTAAGCTGAATCAGGAACCACTGAACTATGATTCTTAAATAGATTTCCGTATCATGGTCGCCAAATCTTTACGTAGCTATTCGTCGCTTTTTTTTCAATTATTAAATGCTAAAAAGTTATGTTAGTTTACATAAGGCTTGTTTAAAAGAAGTAAGAATAGAAAAAGATACCGTCAACGAATATGACATTAATCTGATTAAATTATTTTCAATAGGCAGAATCAGATCGTGGTATTAGGCAAATTTTATACAGACGTTTCAAATTTAGTCTAGTGCTCACCGAATAGGCATTAGTACTGGACATATTACTGATATATTACCGATATCTAAGACATGAGTACTTGTGAACCAGTTTCGCGTTGCAAAGTTTAGAAAAGGCGACACAACAATTGCTCCCAATCAACAAGCCTTAGATTCTACGAAGCCCTGCTCTTGCTAGGGCTAGTGTTAACAAATTCTCTCAGGTTGAACCTGTGAGCTCACCTACCTCTCCGTGCCTAGTTGGAATAGCACTCAGAGTACCAACGAAGAGGTAGGGAAAAATCGAGAAGAGACAACTGTAGATGCTGTTGCCGAATCTAAAAAAACTTAACATAAATGAATACAGGATGGTGATTGTTATTACAGCATTCAGTGACCAGTGTGCTTAATGCGAGTTTTAACCCACAGACACAGCCCACTGAGTTTCTCGCCGAATCTTCTCAGTGGGTCGCGTTTCCGATCCGGTGGTAGATTCCGCGAAGCACTGCTCTTACTAGGGTCAGTGTTAGCACCACTCTGGTTTGAGCCCCGTGAGCTCACCTACATGTTAGGTCGAAGCTGATATAGCCTCTCAAGGCTATCAGCATAGGTAGGAAAAAAAGACGGGCGAGTTTTTAACGTCCTCGATCGCGTAAAAGTTAACTCAAGTTTGTATGGAGTTGGAACAGCGCCCCTAGAGGCAAACGTAGCACGCTGCTATGAAGGCGATGTCGGCTGGAAGTCGGCCCGCGACTCTCGAGAGCACATCGCGCGACAACCCATTTATATTTTGATAATGATTTATCGTGTGCCATACAAAATACATCAGTTTTATTTATTGTAAATTTTTGAGCTATTGTCAAGAATCATTTTAACCTACCCACGTTTTGAAAAACGTTCCCAATACACCCTGTATACGTTCTTTTTTTTTTATAGACAAATGAGCATACGGCAAATGGTTATCATTGCTCATAAACGTTAGCGACACCAGGGGCACAGCCAGCTTATATCTAAACACCGGTTTTATATTATTTTGTGATGCAAAGATTCAGTAAGTGAAAAGATTCAATGACTAGCTTCAGTTTTCACAGCTGTATTACTGGTGGTAGGACCTCTTGTGAGTCCGCACGGGTAGGTACCACCGCCCTGCCTACTTCTGCCGTGAAGCAGTAACGCGTTTCGGTTTGAAGGGCGTGGCAGCCGTTGTAACTATACTAAGACTTTAGCACTTATATCTCAAGGTGGGTGGCGGCACTTACATTGTATATAGGCTCCAGTAACCACTTAACACCAGGTGGGCTGTGAGCTCGTCCACCCATCTAAGCAACAAAAAAAAAACGCTCCAAGTTCTGAGTATCTAACACCAGCTTGGTCGACTGAGAACTCGTGCATTAGTGTTTCAACGGCAGAGTCAGGCGGTAGCGTGGTGCGGCGGCAGCATCGGAGCCGGTTCATCATCAGAATCGTCCGATTGCACCCTCGTGAAGCGACGTCGTTCGAGCAGACGCCGCAACTTGAACTCTCCCGACCCGTACTCCCAGCGACGACGGGTCGTCCCCTTGGGACCTGTCAAATTATTACATTCGATGATCCTTTTTTTTCCATTAGCGTCGATGGTCAAATGAACTAACGCTCCGAGGTTTCATCAGCTGTAGGAGCTCGTAGACAAAGCTAACGACACTTGCCCATTGTCACGTTTCGGTGGCGATTTGAAGAGTAAGGTAGACCTTATTTGTTTCTCAGTTATTTTTAATGTGATCCAAATTTCCACCACGCTTCTAAGTGGGCGGTGGCGCTAACTTTGTCGCGTTTTGCTTCCATAGCCAACACCAGCTGGAGATGTAAAGCTTATCAAATAAATAAATAGAGCATTATCTACACGATAAAAAAAAAGGTACTTACACTGAACTAAAAAAGGTGCGAAAACAGGCTTAGGTGCAAAAATAAAAATGAAAACACAAAAAGCTGCTTCAAATAAAATATATTTCGAGTTAACGTTAGGTAATATATACAGCACGATCACGATCGAACAAAATGAATCTGAAAGTTAGAGCCATAACGTCGGATCTAGTTTTAGTTAAAATCGTGTTTATATGTAGGTTTTTTTTTCTTTGAGTCTCAATTGAATATGCAATTTCGAAAAGGGCACATCTCTGAAAATGTAAAATGTTCAGGAAATGAAAAAAGCTGATTTTTTTCTAAAGCAGTGTAAAATTTAAAATATTAACTTTTGAGATATATTTTAGTGTTAATTAACAATTGAAAATTACTGGAATTATTATAAAATGGGTGTAGTTAAACCTCAAAACTACATGTATATGAAAAAACGTATTTGACAAAATATGCGACACGTGCCCTTTTCGAAATTGCATATTCAATTATAAACTTAGATAAAATATTTCAACAATACTCACCCTAAAATGGTCGCTTAGACTATTATAATGCATTTATTAAAAACACTGGAAATGTTTGAATCAAAACTGGATGTCCGACTTTACGTCTCTAACTTTGAGAACCATTTAACATTCACTATACTATCGGGAGACATTATTCATGTCAAATATTAATGCAACTAAAAAGAAACTTTGACAGCCACTGTCCATCTCCTATTATAGTCGACGCATTTTAAACTGAATCGTCGGGCAATAAATGTCACTGACAGTAGGGATGTGCACGCGATGCGACCCGTTATCGATACTTAGCTATTTGCGCACGAGGGGTCGATGCGTCATCGTGACCATTCACTATGATCACGTCGAAAAAAACATTTTATCTTACAAATTAAAAACTTTCATTTTCAGATAGAGAAAAATTATTCTTGTTAATACTTAACATAATTTAGCGTATGGATAGTACCGATCTCATTATCGATATGAATCTCTACAATTCTTACGCACGTCACTATAGCTCTCCATAAGACCTGTAAGTGCGAGCGAGACAGACAGATAAATATGATTTATGACCCAAGGCCTCAGTTCATAATGCGTCGACTATAGTCTAGATATTACTGCGCTCTCTCGTCGGTTCGTAAATTCATTACTACGTCTGCAAACCTTATGATTAAAGACGACCACAATACGAACTCAAATTGAAATATGAAACTAATTATTATTTATGCTAATATTAAAATTGTATTAATTCAATCTGATCGACTACTAAATTTGATACTGTAAAATTATCTTTAAGTAGTCAGTATATATTATGCCCTTAAATTTTTTATCACCAACGGCTCTGAAACTTATACAACTTTAGCATTTACTTAAATCTCAATATAAATCACAACACAAGTTAAACAATAATAATCTCAGATCGATAGTTAATTTGAGATCAAAAACCAAAACGTCGATGTATTGTAAATATTTGTAATAGAACTTAGCTAAAACAATAATAAATAAATTTTAGAAAAAATAAAAATTTACATAATTCAATCCGACACATTTTCAGGTGTATTATAAGAGACGTATAAAAATTATTTTATCAAATGCATTTTGGACCACATTTTATATCACATTTCTTTTATAATATAATCATGAATTCACAATAATTTTATTCTAGGAATGTTTATCAGCAACCGAAATCTTAGCAAACAAGCAAGAAATTAAATGCAAATAAAAAAGAATAAGATAAGTAATTTGGATAACTTTGATAATTTAAATATTGGTAGTTCGAGTTTTAACAAAGTTAATGAAGTCTGTGTTTGTCCCAATTTTGATATTAAATATATCATTATAATATAATATAAATAAGATTTTTAGTCTGTCTTTACATCAAATAATGGAAAATAATGTTTGTTGTGCTTGATGTAATGAAATTCACATCACTAAAAATTTTTTAAAATGTTTTTCAGTTTAAATATTTTTTAGTTAAATATGTATAAAAATTACCATAATTTCATAAATTAAATGCAAAATGTTTAAAATCAAAATGGGAAGAACCAGAAAAAATACCCTGATATATTCAACAAAATAAAGTTACCCAAATTAACTATACACTGCATTGTCTATAAATGATCAAATAAAAATAGGGTAAATTGATCTGTATGAAGGGAAGGTCATTGTAGAGACTACATACAGTAGCACTGTCTCGCGTGTAACTCGTTAGTGAACAGGCAAACATTCAGAAAATCTTAAAGAACTACAAGGCTAAAATGTTTCAAATATTTTAGCTGTGCGATGTTAGCATCAGACTCAGGGTAATGTACTGCATGATTCTTTACATTCAAATGAAAATATTATATTTATTGAGAATATAATTTCACCAATTAGTGGGTCTGTATATATCAATCAATAATTGGGTCGCTTTTGTATTTAATGCGCCGTATTATTATGATCTTTATATTTAGAAAAATAGTCTTATATAGTTAGTTTATATTTAGGAGGTAATCTCTGGGATTGATCTTTAAAGTGTGTTCTACTAAGCTAGAGTAACGTTGGCACAGATGTAGTATATCTAATTATTTCGATGATCATTTTCCAGTTTGAAATCTCGTCATTTGTACAAGTGTATATATAGCGCGGGTCAGTGGCGGGGCTCACCGCGCGCGCGACGCAGCGCCCCCCGCAGCAGCAGCGCGCCCGCACACAGCGCCGCGCCCGCGCCCGCCGCCGCGCCCGCCCAGCGCCCGCCGCGTGACGTCACCGCGCCCGCTGCACACACCACCGTACTTATCAACGCGGATGCCGTCATTGACCCCGAGACATGATGCCGTATCCCTAATTCACGATGCCATGACAACATCTATCTCTATATAAAAAATGAATTGCTGTTCGTTAGTCTCGCTAAAACTCGAGAACGGCTGGACCGATTGGGCTAATCTTGGTCTTGAATTATTTGTGGAAGTCCAGAGAAGATTTAAAAGGTAGATAAATATGAAAATGCTCGGAATTAAATAAAAATAACGATTTTGTTTTTCCTTTGATGCGTCCCCCGTCGGACGGATTCCTTTTGTTAGTTTTAAGTTTATTTTATACAAAAGTTTAGGTCTTAGTAGTACTCAATAGTATTTATCGATTGAGGCACTACGAAGTCTGCCGGGTCAGCTTAAATAAAAACGTCACAAAGCATACAAACCTACTCACCGAGAGTGGCGGGCGTGGCGGGGGGCGCGGCGGGGGGCGCGGCGGGCGGCGCGGGGGGTGCGGGCGGCGCCTCGTGGCGCAGGCGCTCGTCGACGAACTTGTAGACGGCGTGCGGGGCGAGCTGCGCGACGTAGACCGCGGAGCCGTCGGTCGCGGCCGCCACGTCGTGCGGGCTGGCGAGGCCGGCGGGCGCGTCGAACGTGCCCACGAGCCGCCCGGACGCCAGCTCCAGCACGTAGCCGCGCACCGGGACCACGCCGTTCGGCCCGTTCACCACGTACAGACGACCTCCTGTTCAACATTATAATATTAAACATTCATTAACAACGACAATGTCATCTATCTATACTAATATATAAATCTACAGTGGTTTTTACGGATGTTCCGTTATAACTACTGAACCGTGCATCCGATTGACTTGAAACTTGGTATCCATGTAGAAAATACATGTAGTTAATGGATAGGCTAATATTTATATGAGTGTTGGACTCCCTACACCAGTTGCGGGGGCGTTTATGATGAGAATCTTTGTGGGGCTGAAAAATAATAATGTTAATTTTAAATGCCCAGCGAAGCGGACGGGCTATAGCTAGTATTCGAACAGCTTCGAAGTCGTCGTAGCTTAATAGATAAGACGTCCGGTGCATTCGTGTTGAGCGATGCACCGGTGTTCGAATCCCGCAGGCGGGTACCAATTTTTCTAATGAAATACGTACTCAACAAATGTTCACGATTGACTTCCACGGTGAAGGAATAACATCGTGTAATAAAAATCAAACCCGCAAAATTATAATTTGCGTAATTACTGGTGGTAGGACCTCTTGTGAGTCCGTGCGGATGGGTGCCACCACTCTGCTTAATTCTACCGTGAAGCAGTAATGCGTTTCGTTTTGAAGGGTGGGGCAGCCATTGTAAGTATACTTGAGACCTTACAACTTATATCTCAAGGTGGGTGGCGCATTTGCGTTGTAGATGTCTATGGGCTCCAGTAACCACTTAACACCAGGTGGGCTGTGAACTCGTCCATCCGTCTAAGCAATAAAAAAAAACAATGTCATATTATATTTTATAGATATTCATTCTATTTAAGAGATTTTATGACCTGGTAACTAAGACTTTTAGGTCAAGTTTTATTTTAATTTTAATGAAAACTGCACTATATGAAAAATGATAATATGAAGTGAAATGAAGTTGATTAATATGAAACATGGCATGAAATTAAATTAAATGAGATGAGATAATGGGATGAAATATAATCTCAGTAAAATGGTTGTTAATTACTGAGACTTTTTAGTGGACATTTTGGAGGATCCCG
Source organism: Bombyx mandarina (assembly GCF_003987935.1). The sequence goes on along the minus strand of NW_021011561.1, from coordinate 716,991 downwards.
AAAAATTACGTCCAGTAGTTTTATTTCATTTTCCCACATTTGTGTACTTTAACAGATACTAAACAGTTAATAACCACCGTTATTACACATTTAAACCTGAAGAAACACTAAATAGACAAAATAAAACGAATCACACAACTTCACTCCTCGCATTCCCGCCAAAAAGTGATATTTATTCTTTTTTTTTAAGGGATTTTATGACCTGGTAACTGGTCTGACTGGTAACAGACTGGTAACTAAGTCATGTCATATTTTAATTTATATTCTTATTTTTATGAAAAATGATAATATGAAGTGAAATGAAATGAAGATGATTAATTTGAGACATTAATCATCTGAGATGAAATTAAATGAAATGAAATGAGATGATATGGGATGAAATATAATCTCAGTAAAATGGTGGTCATTTACTAAGATTTTTTCACTGGACTTTTTGGAGGATCCCGAGAAGTTACGTCCAGCGGCTTTGTTTCATTTTCCCAAATTTGTACACTTTCACAGATATTAAACAGTTAATAAATCACCATTATTACACATTTAATCCTGAAGAAACACTAAATAGACAAAATAAAACAAATCACACAACTTCACTCCTCGCGTTCCCGCCAAAAACTCCTGATATTCATTCTTAAATTTTTAGAATGATCTACCCACAAAATCTGCGCCTACATTTTTTTTCTTAGTTTACCGGCAGATTTATGGATTTAAAAGTCATTCTAGAAATTTAAGTTAATGATCTATCATATTGTCTGTATACACCTGTATCAAAGGTTAGACACGTGGTGTACAGTTTTTTATATATTATGTCTCTAGATGACCGCAAGCGTTCAGTAACACTCCATGTGGGCTCCGGTTACAACGTAGTAAGCACTCAGAAAAATTATTGTGTTCAAAGCAAAAGTCTTGTTTGTAATGACAAATATTAAAAAAATAAAAGTCAGATCTTAATGCTCCAGTGAATCAGTGATAGGCAAGGTACTGCACACACACATGCCTGTCAGTGATGGGCATGTGTGACTATTTAGATTCTCTCACATGCATGTATGTACACGTATGTGAGGTGATTCGCATCTGGGGCTGCAATTAAATCAGCTGCAATTGTAAGTTAAATTAAAATGTCACAACAATATATCACCGTGAACCGGAGAATAGGCCACACTGAAGATCCTGGGTCCCATGAGCCAGCTGCTGTACGAGGTGACGTAGGAGCCGTTGTCGTGCCGGAAGCTGGCGACCCTGCCCCTCTCCCGGTCCGCCACCAGCACCACCCCCGAGCTCTCGGCCAGCGCCAGCGCGTGGGGCACGTTCAGAGAGAACGGCGAGTGTGAGTTATCTACAACAAATTATTATTATATGTGGCTTGTGGAGAGTATTAAGCGGTAGGCAGCGGCTTGGCTCTGCCCCTGGCATTGCTAAAGTCCATGGGCGACGGTAACCACTCACCATCATGTGGGTAGTGTGCTCGTCTGCCTACAAGGGGAATAAAAAAAAAACAAAATAATTTCTTTTTTTTCTGGTCTCAGATAAACCTATGTACATGTCATCAAACTAATATTTTTAAATCAAAAAAGTAATTCAATATCAATCGATTAATATCGCAGGACTATTTACCTAATATTTTAACTAAATAAAATACTAATTTTATTCAGGAATAATACAAAATTTTCCATTCATTATACAATTTTTATAATCGATCCGATAAAATCCAGATATTATTTAATTAAAATCCTCAATTACCTCTTTAACCAATGTAAGCACTCCATATGTAACAATACTACTCATATCCAATTTGTGGAAGTCGATGGAGAAGCCCAGTATACACCTAACTTATGGATATACTTACGAGTACCCCACTGCAGTATGATTTGCCCTTTAGGGTTATATTTCAGGATCCTATGGTTGCAGTAGCCGTCTGCTATGAAAAAGTCACCGGTCGACATCACGGCCACCGCGCTTGGCTTACAAAAATGATGGTCATCTGTTCCCGGCACGAACCTATTGAGGGTAACGAGTTGGGGTTTAGTTATTGTTCAAGAACATTTTATTTCCAACAAACTTTTGTTTTTTTTTATTGCCTTTGTAGGCAGACGAGCGTACGACCCATCTGATGGTAAGTGGCTACCGTCGCCCATGGACTTCAGCAATGCCAGGAGCAGAGCCGAGCCGCTGCCTACCGAATTTAAATACAATTTTTCAATGCTCCCACAGGGAGCATATACTAAGCGCAATTGGTATAATAGAAAACCTACATTTTAATATAAGCGCATACCATTTCTGATATAGTATTTGTATTATAAACTAAAATAATTATTTATATATATTATAGATCAAGGTGATTTTTTATCAGCAAATTTACTTCTGTGTATTGTCAGCATACTTAAATCATACCTCACAATACTGTTCATATTTTGTTCATTGATATTAACAATATTTGGACACGCGATATTGCCTGCCTGGACATTAAAATCAACTTTTTTGGTCCCTGTTCATTCTGTTTCTTTTAAGAAGCAAAAGTAATAAATATTGAAAATACCAGATATCACAAGAAAGCAACTACCAAAGATCTTTAACGTTTGTATATGTATATTCCCTACTTATGCTGATAGCCTCGAGAGGCTATTTCAGCTTCTCCTTGACGTGTAAGTGAGCTCATGGGGCTTAAACCGGAGTGTTGCTAACACTGGCCCTAACAAGAGCAGTGCTTTGCAGAATTAACCACCGGATTAGAAACGCGACCCCCTAAGAAGATCCGGCGAGAAACTCAGTGGGCTGTGTCTATGGGTTAATTCATTGTGACCAGTGCTTGTGGTACCTAAAAGCACCGTTAATGAATCGGGAGGATCCGTAATGACGTGTTTACCAATCGGTCCACAGGATCGGGTATGAAATTTGTGTAATAATTAGGGTATTAACAAACCATTGCTTACAGTAGGGCCTGCTTGAATGCTTTTGTAATCTAAAATTGATAGCTGTAAATTAGGTGGTGGACAGCAGCTTGGCTGTGCCCCGAGCATTGCTGATGTTCATGAGTGACGGTATCCCCTCACCACCCGGTGGGTCCATGCCATGCCTACAAGGGCAATATATATTTATTGTTATACTTACTTTTCTCCCAGCACCATAGCAGGCACTCGTCGGTTGGTAGCATTAAATTTGAACACTTGATGTAGTGCCACATCAGTGGTCCAAACATTACCTTCAGAGTCCACCGTTATGCCATGGGGCATATAAAAACTGTTAAAGAAACATTCATTAGTGATATTAAAAATAACTATTTAAATAAAAAGGTTATTTGATGGGGAAAGATTAGGTTAATAAGTCTTAGTCTTATTCTCGTCCATGAGTTAATCATCAAAATGTGAAGTCGTCGTGGCCTAAAGGATTAGACAGCCAGTGCATTCGTATCAAGTGATGTGACGGTGTGTGAATCCCACTGGCAAGTACCAATTTTTCTAATGAAATACGTACTTAACAAATGTTCACAATTGACTTCCACAGTGAACATCATGAATAACATCATGTAATAAAAATGAAACCCGCAAAATTATAATTTTTGTGAAGACTGGCGTAGGACGTCTTGTGAGTCTGCACGGATAGGTACTGCCACCCTGCCTATTTCTGATGTGAAGCAGTAATACGTTAAGGGTGGGGCAGCCATTGTATTATAAAAACTTGAAACCATATCTCAAGGTAGGTGGCAGCATTTACATTGTAGATATCTATGGGCTCAATTAATCACTCAACACCAGTTGGGCCGTGAGCTCGTACCTAAGCAATAAAAAAAAAAACCCACCCACATTGAGACATGAGGTCAAACTTTCAGACAGACAAACAAATCAATGTCAGATATATACATATTATATATAGAGATATTATATTGAGACCTACTAGAACTATAGATACTACATAGCTTATAGACCACTTTATTGGGCTTCCCCTCTTATTCCTAATCAGTGTTAATTCAAAATCTTTTTGCTAGTTATTGAGGTTGAGTAATAGTGTGAAAAGAGTGAAAGAAACTTCTGAGAAACAGTAATTTGTAAGTACTCAGAAATTATTGTTCAATAAATAAATTCTCAATAGAATACTGATACTCTTGACAGTTTGATATATGAACCCTGTTACTTGAATTTATTTTAAAACAGCTACATATTTCTTAAAATCATATGATAGAAATAGCTGACTAATTAATTATTAAGAAATCTTACTCACAAATCATCACCCCACATATCAAGAAGTTCTCCTGTTTCATTGAAGATTAAAATAGTTTTGTGCTGTATGGCTGGTTTTCCAATTCCCAAGTATATATTCCCATTTGTAAATGTATGCTCATCCCAAGTATGTTCACCTCGGTGGAAGACTAGCACCCTGCCTGCATTGTCTAATGTTACTCCGGAAACTTGGCCTAGTGTTATTGATATATTCGGCCAGTCTTTCACAAATTCTGGTGCTGCAAATCAGATTTACACGTTTTATGTGATGATACAATGATTTTGTTTAATTACTACACGAGGAAAAGTCCCAAAGTTTCTTATTACATTTAGCAAATCGTGATATTGTGACCCTCATTATGGATTAGATTTCATTACTCAATATTCATTTATAAGCAATAAAAAAAAGTCCCAAAGTTCCTTATTACATTTAGCAAATCATGATATTGTGACCCTTGTTATGGATTAGATTTCATTACTCAATATTCATTTATAAGCGAAAAAAATTAAACTTTGAAGTTTAACATTGCTACTATAGACAGCCATTAATGTGTAGTTTGACACTCCTTTGCCCATTTTATTTATTAAAGTAAACAAGAAACTACTCTTGTAATAGTTTACAAGACAAGACACAGCCAAGCTTGGGAGCAGTTATAGGACCTCACTAACAATTTAACTAAAAATATAATTAAAAGGTAATAGTGAAATTTGTAGTCAATTATGCCAACACTAAGGACAGGTTTAATTAAAAAAATAATATTTAAAATAATTTATATTTTATAATAGACTAACCATGCTCTAGTTTTTGCAATGCAGGTGATATATAATATGCAGGATTATTGTCTTCTCGGTCTGAAAAATAGTCCCGCTCTCCATACTAAAAAAAAACATTGATATTATCTTTTGATTCATTTTTAAGTACAGTACAATATCACACGAAGGAAAATTAATTTTAAAGGTGAGAACCTCTTTAAATATTTTTTTGAGGGGTTTTCCCGCATCCCTATTTGTCGTTTTCGGTCGAAATTTGATTCTTAATTTACAAAAGTTTGTGCGGAGATATCACGCAACCTGTTACGGGCCCACATCACATGAATTTTGTCTTATATACATCAATTTAATATTATAGACCTTCAAACATAATTTCAATAACTAGCTTGATGTTTACTTTTTAACTTATCAAATAAAATTCTACTTACTCCATTTACGTAAATTGATTCTCTTAAGCACAGTATCATAACGATCACTTTGAATAAGCATAATAAATTATTCATTGTAAAATTTAACTAAATAAAATTAAGTAAATAGGTAGGTAAATATTAATTTGTCTTTATTTGTTGATATATTAGTTTCACAGACAGCCTATAGATACGTGTATGTTTTGTATTTTTTTTTTAAATCAACAAGTTCATAGGCAAGATTGATGGATAGCAGCTTTTTTTTAAATGTTAGCGGCCATTAGCTACTCGATCTTTTCAACCAACTTAGTTGTTCATCTCAAACTCAACAGACGTAATAATTACAATCCTCTTCTTGAATATTCTACCCGATTATATGCAGGCGAAGTAAAATGTCCCTTAGAAATAAGGTGACACTCTACAAAACTTGCATACGCCCCGTCATGAAGTATGCAAGTGTAGTGTTCGCTCACGCGGCCCGCACTCACCTAAAATCATTTTAAGTCATACAATCCCGCTTTTGCAGGATAGCCGTCGGAGCCCCGTGGTTCGTCAGGAACGTCGACCTCCATGACGACTTGGACTTAGAGTCCATCAGTAAGTATTTACAGTCGGCGTCGATGCGCCACTTCGATAAAGCGGCACGACACGAGAACCCTCTCATCGTGGCCGCCGGTAACTACATTCCCGATCCCGCGGAAAGAATGGAAAGCAAACGTCGCCCAAAACACGTCATCTCGGATCCTCCCGATCCACTAACGGTGCTTTTAGGTACCTCAAGCACCGGTCACCGTTCCCGTCGAACCCGTCGCTTGCGACGTAGGGCTCGACGAGTAAATTAACCCTCAGACACAGCCCACTGAGTTTCTCGCCGAATCTTCTCAGTGGGTCGCGTTTCCGATCCGGTGGTAGATTCTGCGAAGCACGGCTCTTGCTAGGGTTCGTGTTAGCAACGTCGTCAGGTTTGAGCCCCGTGAGCTCACCTACTAGTTAAGGTTACGCTGGAATAGCCTCTCAAGGCTACCAGCTTAGGTAGGAAAAAAAAAAAGAAAAAAAACTTGATTAAGTAAGTGGGAATTTATTAAAACTTCAATACAACTTTTCGAAAAGCTCTAAAGGCTTCTTGAAGTATCAACTTTCACGAATACAAATTTTTAAAAAATGGATCATTTTAATACTTTTAACTTAAGATTTAAACAGTTTTAGATGTTTGTTCAGAAAAAATAATATGGATGAAATACCTAAAACAACTTTACATGCCATCACTATTTGCGCTCCGGTCAAAAAGCTATTGAACTTAGGGTCAGGTCAGAATATTGTAAATCACGTTTAATGCTTTGAAATTTATTGAAACATTAATCATCCCTGTCGGGAGGACCACTATTGACCGAAGTTAAGGGTTCCGCGAATGCTGTTGGGAAAGTTATCCTGCAGATAGCCACACTTTGATTTGATAAACAGGTGTAAGTAAACGTACTAGAGAGAATATCAGATAAATTATCACGAAATGTTTGTGGGAAAAAGTTACTCTCAAAATTACTTTATAAAGGAAATTTTTGGCTGAACATAGTTTTAAAATAGTTAATTAAATAGCGAAATCCTCAGGAATTTAGTTTTTTTTTGTTTGTTATTGTATTCCTTTGTATTTGTGTTTAAAACATGTTTGAGTTTAACAAATTTCAATGCACCTTCCAATCCAATCCACCTCTGCACTACTTTTGGTTGACTGGTAGAGAATGCCTTAAGCATTAAGTCCGCCAATGTAAATAATACAGGTATTTAAAAAATAATGGGCGACTTAGGGAAACAGTGATTAGGTACCTACTCATTATTTTCCGAGATGTCAAATGGCCGACACACTTGTTCGTGGCGGTTTCCGGTGTGCTTAGTGCGAGTTGACTCAAATTAGAGTTAGCTTTTACGCTATCGAGAACGTTAAAAAACTCGCAATAAGCGCACTGGACTCGACTTATTCGAAGTCACAGGGTGTCCACCGCAGCTCACTGGTCTAATAATTGTTTCCCATCTGGCGTTCAAAGTAATAACAAAGGTAGTGATTAAAGGAATGTGAAATTTAGGATCCATTGAAACTACTTTCTAAATTGATTAATTAGGCGTAAATTTGCGTAAAACTCAGTGTGCGTATATGATGTTAATCACATCAATGGAACTGTTGAAGTAATTTGTAGATTATTAAATTAAGGAAATAAAACAAGATATATGCTTTAACACTAAAGAAGTTTATTAACTTCACACGCACAATTAAGTGCTTTAATACCAGACCGGCCAGTAGAAAAAAAAGTCAAATTGATCCCATAATGAGATTGGGACCAACTGCAATAAAATACTGCCGGCGGATGGCGCCATCCCGTCCCATTGCANGTTGAAGTAGTTTGTAGATTATTAAATTAAGGAAATAAAACAAGATATATGCTTTAACACTAAAGAAGTTTATTAACTTCACACGCACAATTAAGTGCTTTAATACCAGACCGGCCAGTAGAAAAAAAAGTCAAATTGATCCCATAATGAGATTGGGACCAACTGCAATAAAATACTGCCGGCGGATGGCGCCATCCCGTCCCATTGCACGTTGGCGCCAATATTATTATCACCTAAACATTATTTTACACATTCTCCAAGAACACTTGCGCTTGATCTTGGGCCTTCTTCATTTTTTTCGCCATTTTTGAAGGTATCTTATCTTTTTGGTACGTTTTTGCAATGTACGCGTGTAGCCTTTGCACCAAATCGATACGCGTCTTCTTCAGTACTGTGTTTTCAGTTTTGGTATTTAGTAGTCTCTGATGGTAGAATACAAGTTTTTGCCTGAGCGGGCTCCTATTCCGGTCCCTCTTGCCTTTCAAATTCTCCCCGTTGTGGTGTATCTGCGCTGTTGGAATGCTGTTCATGTTTTTCTTAAGCCTGCTTACGTTCGGACTAAATTTGAATTTATCCTTGTTCTTCTTTTTGAACTGCGACGGAGAGTGATAGAACTTTTTCAATAAATCTAAATAATCATTTCTGGGCATAGCAGCGAAAATCCTGCAATAGTGTTGCCCGATTTCTTTGCGCAACTCTATGGGTATGATCTTTTGGCTCGAATTCGTTAGTTTTTCTTGGATAGCGTAAAGCTCATTCAAGTGTTGCGATCCGTCTGCAAGACCAGCTTGACCCAGAAGGACCATGTTCAGTTTCTTCAGCATTTCATTAATATGACATCGGTTATTGGACACTTGCTTAGGACTAACGGTTTTACGTTTCAAAAGCTGCTGGTGCCGACTTTGGAAGTAAGTTAACTCCTTATAAAGATATTTCGGGTCACCAATGTCTTTTTTTAATGAATTCAAAGCCTTCGTCAGCTGTTTCAGTAGGTTAGTCCTATTTTTAGGTATGACACTAAAGTCACAGGGCGAACTATTATCCGCTGTCGTCAAATTATTCTCGTTAGTTTTGATAGATGAACTTTCATCGGGTAGAATAGTTTTCGTCCAATCTCTAAGTTGAGATTGGAAAGCCTCTTGGTCAGCTACTTTTCCTTTTATACTCAAAAATGAGTTTATATCAGTGTATTGCACGGTTACGTTGTGTTTCTCTGTTGTCTCTTTCAACCACTCCTCGCCTTCCTTGGTCTTGAGTTGGTCTATCATTTCGTTAATGATATAGATCCTTGCGGAGGTAACAGCGTCGCTGGTGTCTGACACTTCATTGTCCTGTATAATGTGGCCCCTCTTGTCGTAGTTCGAGCTGATCGGAATGAAGTTAGGCGCTTTCTCAGCGCTCGGAGTTTTATTGGAGTCGGTATTGTTAGTTTTGTTTTGCTCTTTTTTATTTTTGGGATCTTCGATGCTTTGAGAGATCTTCCTTTGGGGAGTATTGGCAATGGGACTCTTCGTGTTACGTCGCATTTCTGTGTCATCAGACGCAGATAAATTGCGTTTCTTATTAACGTGACTCTCGTGAGCAGTAGGCGATTTGGATTGTCGTTTCCTGTCGTTCCTTGGAGTTCGTTCTGAAGACGCAGTCGAATCTTGGGATGTATTTTTGTCTTGAATCTGTTTGTTCCTCAAATTGTTTTGTTTCCCCGGGGTCGGCGGATAGATGGCTCTGTACATGCACACATATGGTGAGTTGATCGGGAGACCGGAGAAGGGTATGGTGTTTCGACACGTGTGGATGAGGTGACCACGGCGCGTGCACCCGCTGCAGAACAGCTGATAGTGTTTCTTTGTCTGCGTTGACTTCTCTAAAGGCGCGTCTTCATCGATCTGTTCAAAAAGATTTTTTGTGAGCATTTAACTTAATTTTGTTAAGTATTTGATTTTATGACCTGTTAACTAAGACCTTTAAGTCATGTCTTATTTTTTATGAAAAATTATAATATGGAGGGAAATGAAATGAAGACGATTAATTTGAGACATTAATCAACTGGGATGAAATTAAATGAAATGAGATGAGATGATATGAGATAAAATATAATCTCAGTAATATGGTGTTCATTTACTGAAATTTTTTTAGCGGACTTTTTTGAGGATCTCGAGAAGTTACGTCCAGTGGCTTTGTTTCATTTTCCCACATTTGTGCACTTTCACAGATATTAAACAGATAATAAACCACCGTTATTACACATTTAAACCTGAAGAAACACTAAATAGACCAAATTAAACAAATCCCACAACTTCACTCCTCGTGTTCCCGCCAAAAAGTTTTTTTTTAAGTTATTTTATGACCTGGTAACGGAGACCTTTAATTCATGTCTTATTTTAATTTATATTCATATTTTTATGAAAAATGATATTATGGAGTGAAATGAAATGAAGATGATTAATTTGAGACATTAATCAACTGGGATGAAATTAAATGAAATGAAATAAGATGATATGGGATGAAATATAATCTCAGTAAAATGGTGGTCATTTACTAAGATTTTTTCAGTGGACTTTTTGGAGGATCCCGAGAAGTTACGCCCAGCGGCTTTGTTTCATTTTCCGACATTTGTGCACTTTTATAGATATTAAACAGATAATAAACGACCGTTATTACACATTTAAACCCAAAGAAACACTAATTAGACAAAATAAAACAAATCACACAACTTCACTCCTCGCGTTCTCGCCAAAAAGTCCCTTTTATGTTTTAGATGATGAAATGCCACAGATTATATTAATAATTAGAAACAATAGTAACATTCACTCACAGTGTTGTGGTATCTACGCCACATGTCAGGACAGTGGCTGGCCGGATGACCAGACTGGCCGCACTCAGCACATTTGAGGCTATTCCATGAACTGCAGTTACGGCACATGGTCGAGTATATGTGATTCGGAGAGCCGCACTGTGAACAAAATATTCATTTCTTAATCGAAAATATGATTTTTAGGTTATTCAAAAACACTGACTTTCCAGACTGTGCTGGCTGTATTATGAGAAATGTGTAAATCATGATAAATAACGAATATCGTAGTTGTTTCTAGTATTGTTACAGTCACAGTACAGGTAGCTTCTGTTTAATAATAATTGTTTAAAAAATTTCTTGTTTATCTAGTCATTAGCGGAAGTGTATTGTGGGCTCCAATATGTGATACTAGGTAGAGCCTATTTCAATTGCAGCAGTAATGCAGTTAGATTTATATATTATACAACTACGTCTAAAGTCTGATGGCGGTATTCTCATATTAATTGATACCGGTAACAACAGCAAACAGTTGACAGAGAGCACCTCTGCTCGTTAATAGCAATTAAATGGACGATTTTTATGACATAAATTATGTATAGGTTATTATTACTAATTATCTTTAGTACAATAATTAAGCAAATTAAGATTCTAATTAGAATCTGAACACACAGTACAAACAGAATAATAATATAGTAATAAGAATAATAAAATATATTTAATAAAATGAAGCAATTACTTAATCACTAAAACTGTAGGATAATTATATTTTAATTAGTTAATATAATAAAGCACTTATAACATAATTTGCCTAAAAGTATTGTGAATTTATTACTGCATTATTGATCTAACAGATGAAACTGTGAGGTGAATTCTGTCCCTCTTTGAGACACACATGAAATTAGTAGGGATACAAATTGCCCTATGGAGTGGAAGAAGTGATTCACATAATATACCCTGCCGTTTCACTTAGAAAATATATCAAAAGTATTATAAAACCTGGAAATAAACTTACATTAACACAGATCTTGCGTGGGCAGCGAGGTTCAAAGTGTCCCATAGAACCGCACATGTGACAAATGGCTGGCTTCATGTGGCACGTGTCTTCCTTGTGCCCCGACCGGTTGCAATAGTTACAACTGAAACATTATAAGTTTGCGCATAAGGGACATTTTAAGCAGGTTTATTAAATTAAATAACCAGGTGATAATTTATGTTCATTAGATATTTGACATCACTATTTTAATATTTTTCATATCAAATGCTGATAAAAAATCAGTTCATAGAGACAATAGAACTAAATTCTATCTTGATAATTTTTATGTCGTATATAAATCTTGATTCAATTTAGTGTAGTGGTAGAATCCTGCATCCAGTTTGCTTTTGATTGCTGTGTAATAATAATACTGAAGCATTTGAGCTTGATGGGCAGGAAACTAGGCATTTTACAAAGTTTTTGACAACGCTTTATAGAATATTGATCACAATAATTAATTAAATGGTGAACTTTAAAGAATATGTTTGATAGATACTTACGTCATTTTCCTTCTGGCCATTGAAGGCATCTTGTCTTTTGGATCAATCGCCCACAAGCTCTTGTCACCTAAAACATTGTTCTACATTCAAAACTTCTACAAATAAAAATTGTTACGGATATTATGAAAACACTCGAAAATTTGTATTTGTATTCTTCTTTATAACCGAATTTAACATTGAAACTGATTGTGTACTCACGAGACATATTTTTTTGGATTTCACGATGATTGAAGTTCTCTCCGCCCCAGCTTTCATTGTAGAATTTTTCCATTTCAGCTCGTAAAGAGGTCAAGGAGTACCTTCGCTTCCTGCAAACTTTGTCTTTACCTTTCAAATTATCAAAATCTAGGTCCTCATTCAGAATAGGCGGTACTTTGGTTGAAACATACATGGATATGTCCTTGTTGGGTATATGCACATCTCCATAGTCATCAGAGACACTAAAGCCCGTGACATTGGCCATAACTATGTTCTCACAGATGGAATTTGCAACTGGCACATTTTTATCATTTATAGTCAAATCAATGACATCTATTTGGACTACGGTCTCACTGATTTCCTCCGTGCGATTGATTTCAGTCACATCAATGTTTTCAGTTTCCTCTAAAGGTTTCTCTAGAGAAGTGCTGCTGTCAGAACTGTCTAAATCAGTGTTTGTCTTTGCAGGTTTCTCTTTCACATTCTCAGAGTGGCTTGAATCCGATTCATAAACATCAGCATTAGGTAAACTTTTTTCAGTGACGACATACGAAGTTTTGCTTTTGTTTGATTCAATCAATGAATGATTGCTGTCGGAATCGTAAACATCGGCTTTTTGAATGACTGCATTGGTTGCAGAGTTTGATTTCTTTTTCTTGTTTTTTGCTTTGCTCTTTGGTGTGGCAAAGCATTCATCAATAGTTGATTTCTCTTGTGCTGCAGCAGTAGGTNTAGGTAAACTTTTTTCAGTGACGACATACGAAGTTTTGCTTTTGTTTGATTCAATCAATGAATGATTGCTGTCGGAATCGTAAACATCGGCTTTTTGAATGACTGCATTGGTTGCAGAGTTTGATTTCTTTTTCTTGTTTTTTGCTTTGCTCTTTGGTGTGGCAAAGCATTCATCAATAGTTGATTTCTCTTGTGCTGCAGCAGTAGGTATTGAAGTTACAGCATCCTTTGATTTTTTCTTTTTTTTCTTTTTCGATGGAGTGGCCTGATCAAGTAGGTCTGGACCGTGTAGGCTAAAATCAAAACTATGATCATCTCCGTGTCTCGAGGAGATGTTTAATGCTATGCAATCTCCACGGATAAACTCATCTGACACAGAAGAAACTACAGAAGGTACTGGACTGGCTGACACACATCTTTCTCCAGTGACAGGTTTGGTCAAGATCTTGGCGGGTGAGGGGGATTGAATGACTTCTAGTTCATCTTCATCAGAGCTTTCAATGGTTATAGTCGGCTTTGGTGGTAGAGCCACTTCCACAACCTCATCCTCATCGCTTGATTCCAGGATCACCTGTTTTTCAATTTCATGCTCGATTACCTCAATGGTTCTTTTTAAATTTTGGGGCGGAGATTGGAAAAAGGATAAGTCAACAGAAGGCGGGGGATTCTCAGCTTTTGGTACTGGTTTTTTGGCTGCAGTATTGTTGTTGGCAGGTGGCGACTCTTTCTGAATTATTTTAGTGTTGGAATCGGCACTGGTGCGCCAGTAACGACGAACAGTGCTGCGCGGGGCATTTTCGATAATCTGAGCTGCATTTTGGTTATTTTCGTTTTTCTTGGTCTGTGTTTCGTCTGCATAATGCAGCATAGCATACAACCTGCCCTCCAAATCATGATCGTTAAGTTCCTAAAAGTTATTAAATAATTGATTTAATCAATACATGTTTGGTAAGATTCGATTACAGACAAATATTACACACAATCTGACACAATGTTAAACAGTAATAATAACCCTACCTCGTCCATGTTTCAGCTGCGAATTAAAGCAAAACAAAACGTCACACGAACTTAACATAATAGCGAATGTTAATTTGATATACTGTTAAATTACTGAGAGCATTACGATAAAAATAAAAGGATATTTTTATTTGTTATGGACACGTCCAACACTCCATTGCGAAAGGTGACAGCTTTTTTCAATTTTTAATGCCCTAGATTCTGATCTTTTTGCCAGATTCGCAATAATATTATAAAATACTTTGTTACTAGAAAAAAATATCACAACTGAACCAAATAAATTAATTAGTCTGAAATAGTAACCGCTTGGTATGAAATTGAGTGAAATAAAATTAAACGAGGTAAGAAGAGATAAGACAGCACATATAGCTCAATTTACACGTAATACATTCACATCAAATCACTTGTTACGCTAGTGATATTTTCCCCGATCACCCTCTCCGGCCAACCAAAACTCTGGGCTGTTGGAGTTGATAGATATAGAAACAATTTATCAAAAAAAAAAACATGTACATAGACAACAGTGACAATAGGTGTTTTAAAAAAAGTGAAAAAATGTCTGTCGGTTCGTGAGATAAAACAAAATAACAAAACTGTGATTTCAATAAATAAATCTAAAACATTCGCGTAATTAATTCTAATTTATAAAAGTTGTGGCGTTCATGAACGCACATTTTTATGATGCGTAAGCCGGAACGCACGAGATGTGGGAAAAAGAATATAGTCTGTGCCACGGGACCTTTTTACCGCCAAATATTTAAAACGTAAAAATAATTTATAATGTGTTAAATAAGTAATATAATGTAATTACTTAGAATTATTTATGCCGCTACAACAATAAAATTTATATTGTTCCAACTGTGATGTTAATTACATAACACACGACTTTACGGCGAAATAAAGAAGGGACTCTATATGAACACCCTTAAAGTGTTAGTATATTATTTCGTAACTTTTATTTTTTTTTTTCCGTGCCGAGGGCCGAACCTCCTACGAGGTCCCCGTGCCTAGGGGGCGCGCGGGGTATGTGAGACTCAACGATCTGCAGGTGCTGAGAGCAGACCGCGGGCCCAAGGAATTTAGGGCCCACCCACTAAAGGACTCCCCTGCACTCTTACACCCGGCGTCCGATCTCCGTCCGGGGTCAAAACCCGGTCAGAGTAGGGGGGTTCCCGCGGTCAACACTACAACCAGACACGCGGCGCCGACCCTCGACGGGTCGTCGAGGCGATAGTCGACGACCAACGACGTCAGTCTCCGCGGTACGGTGGCCCTTCAGGCCGCCCGGGCGATGCCGCTGGTGTTCCGGGATACCCCGCTGGGCCAGAACCAGCCTGCCGGGTCGGAACGCGATACACCGCCGACCGGGTTGCTCTTCCACAGTATGTTCGGCGACGACAGCGACGACGAAAATGCGGACCGCATCGCAGTCCGCAGCCGCCGACGCGTCGTCTCGTCCTCCTGGTGCCAGCGCGCTAGAGTGACAGTAGCGTGCGGCGCAGTCTCAACCCCCTTAGGTCGCCCCGTGACCATCACCGGGAGGAGACTGCTTCCTCATAGGGGCCGGAGCTGGACAAACGCCCTCCTCCGACCCCCGGCTCGATGGCGGCGGCACGACGCCGAGAGGGAGGAAGAGTTCTCCCTCTCCCGTTCCGCCGCCTCCTTCTGCGAGATGGTGGACTCGCAGAAGTCGAGCATCGCCTGCCAGGACTCATCGCTGCCGAGCATCGCAGCCACGACGGTCGGAAGCGACAAGTCCGGTCCTATTTTTGCAACGAGGACGCGGCGCTGCTCCGCCGTGTCCTCGTTGCAGCCACTGCAATGGTGGCACTTCGGCGTCGGCTCACTCCGGGCGGCGAGGTGCAGGTAGCGACCGAAACAGCCGTGTCCCGTGAGCACCTGCGTCGCTTGGAAGGTGAGACGTCCTCGGTCGCGATTCACCCAGTCTGAGAGGACCGGGCGGATCGCCTCGACGGTCCGTCGCCCGTAGGCGGGGTCCGCCAGGCGGCGAGACCACGCCTCGAGCACGGCACGCCGAGATTGAAGCTTCCGCGCTCGAACTTCCGCCGCGCCGGGACGCGGTTCCCCCCTGGAGCGGAGATCACATCGCCACGCGTAATCCGCAGCAAGCGCCTCCGCTTCCAGGTCCCAGGGAGGCGTCCCGGCGAGCACGCACGCCGCCTCGAACGAGACGGTGCGGTACCCACGAACCGCCCTGACCGCAATCGCGCGCTGCGGACGTCGCAACGCTGCGACGTTGTCACGGGTCAGGGCGTGGCACCATACGGGAGCCCCGTACAGTGCCATTGACCGCACCACCCCAGTGTAGAGGCGGCGCACCACCATGTCGGGACCCCCGACGTTCGGCAACAGCCGACTCAGCGAGCCGGCGGCTGCCATCAGTCGGGGACCCAATCTTTCGAAGTGAGCACGGAAGCTCCAACGACCATCCAGTACGAGGCCGAGGTACCGCAACCCGGTCGCCTCGATCTCGACGCGAATGCCTCCGAGGTGGGCCCCCTGAGGCGGCGCTCTCCGGGCCCCGTGGAACAACAGGGCCTGGGATTTATCGAACGCCACCTCCAGACCCAGCCTTCGGATCCTGCCGACGACGAAGGCCACCCCCGCGCAGGAAAGACGGGCAGACTCGCGCAAGTCCCTACCCCGGGCCACGACCAAGGTGTCGTCCGCGTAACAAACTACGCTNTGAATGCTTGCACGTGTTGTTTGTCGTCCCATCTTTATTAGTCATGAACTAATGGTTTATAAAAACACGCGCCGACATGCTTGCACGTGTTGTTTGTCGTCCCATTTTTATTAGTCATGAACTAATGGTTTATAAAAACACTCGTCGACATAGATATGTAAAAAAATATAATTTTTATTAGGTTTGTAGTAATTAGGTTTGTTTAATAAAAAAAAATCTATAAAATGTGCGGACCGCAATTATCATTTTATTTCTTAAAACAGATCTCGAGCGAAACTTATTGGTGTCCCCTGTTTTAGATGTATATTTAGTTATTCTTTCCAGAAAGATGAAACGTTCCAGGACTTCGTTTATTTTCCCTTTGACGGATACTCGTATTCATTTTAAAGAATTCATCTTTTATTTTGATTTTTATCTTATTTTAAAAACAGTTGGCTTTGCATCGTTTCATTTTTAAATGCAAAAGAAAAAACATTTACTCATTGGGTCTACCTAATAGAAATATAATAAAAAATGTAGTTAGAAAACTAAACACGGTTAAATAGCAAACCGAACAACAATTAATTTCATTTGTTCGACCTTTTGTAGTCGATCCGGAATTAGAACTAAGTTATACTTAGTCTGGCCATAAATACTGTTACAAAGGAAAACAAAAAAAAATCTATGGCAAATAACATTTATTACTTTTACAGTCTGTTAGTTTAATACATAAATATAAAACAATTTAAAGTATAAAAAGCTTATTCGAAGTGGTCTCCATTGGTATCCAGTGGTATCCATACAGTCCTTTAAACTTTGAGGCCAAACTATCCAAATTATTATGGCGTTTAGAGCAAGCCGTACTCTCTAAAACTGACCATAAATCATAAACCAGCGGATTAAGATCGGGACTACACAACGGCCAGTCTTCAGTTCTGATGAAGTCCGAAACGATCGTTTCCAACCAAAACTGCGTAGACCAAGCTTTATGACCTGGCGCCGAGTCTAGCTGGAAGGACCATTCTTGATTATTGAACATGGTGTTGTTAAGGGGCTTCACTACCTTCTCAAGAATGGTATCTTGATACACTTGTGCCGATGTTTTGATACCTTTTTCACAAAAGTATGGCTCAGTCACTCCTTCATAGCTAATACCCCACCAAACCATCACTGAAGTCGGATAGTGCCCATGTTGCACTCTTTCGACTAATTAGGAAGCTTCCTTAGAGCTTTGAGCATAAATACGGTCATTTTGTTTGTTAAAATGTTGCTCAATTGTAAAAAA